>BMAU01000094.1:195000-279755 GCA_019973935.1 Trichonephila clavipes
TAATGCTCTTTTTCAAATGAAATCCACCCCCTCCTCCGCTTAGCCCGCGTTGCTCGGGCATTTACCAAGTGTATAACTTAAAATTACCTGTTTCGAAATTTTTTCGCTTCTTTTCTTTGTCAGACAGGTCCCCCCGGTGTTGCACGAACATTTTTAAATGCATAACATATTGTCATGGAAAAATTCCCCTTTCCCTCTCGCTATCAGAGCTCTCGAGTAAGTGAACAGTGGGACTTTTAATACTCACTCACTCACTTTGCAACTTTTTAGGCCCCGGAAACAAAAATGTACCTTTTTAAAAATAGTTGTATGTTGGAAAAAGTAGAAATTTTTTATAATTACAAAATTTCACTACTGTATTAAATGTTGAATTAAAATTGTGAACATTTTTTGAAATGTTCGATGCACGGAAAAAAAGTTTCATACAATTATTTTTATAAAGGAAGAAGTTATAAAAACTTTGAATTTGGTAAGTAGTTATTAAATATTTAAATCACTAACTTTAAAAGATCAAAATATGAGTCTTTTAAAAATCATTTTCATATAAACGCATCGATATTGATTTATTTTACAAAAAAATCTTAAAATATGTAAAATAACGTTGTTTTGCAAAAAAAAAAAAAAAAAAAAAAAAAAAAAAAGACATACTGTATCTCGTGACGAAATAAATTATCTTTCCAATTAATGCAATTATTTTTATAATTGAAGAAGTTTTAAAAAGTTTGAAATTGATAAGTAGTTATTAAATATTTAAAACTCGATTATTTTTTAAAAATTCGTAATAAAAAGTTTTTGACATTTTATTTTTTAAATCATTAACTCGAAAAGATCAAAGTATGAGTTATTAAAAAATCATTTTCATATAAACGCCTCAATATTGATTCATTTTATAAAAAAATCATAAAATATGTAAAGTATCGTTGTTTTGTTAAAAAAAAGTATTGTATCGTGACGAAATAAATTCTTAAATCAAGACTAAACTAAAATTTTTACTTTATTACGGCTTTCAAAAAATGGAATAGTTTTACTGATAATAAATCTATTACTATTTGTATATTTTAAGCACAAATAAAAAAATGGAAGGTTATAAAAGTCCATTACTTTAAAGAAGAATAAACAAAACCTAATTCAAAACTTTTTTAAACTTAAAATGTATTTTAAATAATTTATTTATCTAAATATAATTCTTACTCTCTATCGTATATTTTGTGTCTACTTCACAACTTATAACTCACACATATGCTCTTTCTAATTTTTCTTATTGTTTTTGTAATATATCTATTTTTTTTATTTTAATGTCTTTTTTTATCATACAATTAAATTTTTCTATGGAATGAAGTTAACCATGTCGTTGCACACACGCACTCACGCAGAGGGAGAGAGAGAGAGAGAGAGAGGATTAAGGAAGGGAATTCTCCTTAATTTGAATTTTTGTATATCTCCGTATAATGCAAACTAGTTTTTAATTATTAGCAAAATTCCAATTTTTAAAAATTTCAAATTGGTTTTGGTTATTGAAACCACCCACTTTGGAGAACAAGTCTATTTTGAATAATGTGTTTAATTCAATTTAATGTACCCGACGACTCTAAAATAATGATTTTTTTTAAAAAATTGACAATTTTTTTTATGACTTTATTTTGTAGGCTCATTTTATTAGCTTTATAAAAAATATCAAAACTTTTATTTTCCATTCCCTGGAACAAAAACTACAAGTGTTTTAGTAAAATCAGATGCCATAGCTTTACATAAGATGTGAAATTTTAAAATGGGTTTTACTCAAAATTTGTCTTTTTTCGAAAAGCTCAAACGGGGACAACGATTGCTCAAAATGTTTTGAAGATAATTTGCCGAAATATTTTGTGTATGTTCTGTGTAACAGTAGTTTTAACCTTCAGATCTATCAATCACTGTTTTATTAAGGTGAATATAATCACTGTTGTTTTTAAGTAATTTCATATAATAACTAAGATAAAGTGCTCTAGTTTTTGTAAAAATTAAAATATCTCTTATCTTGAAGGTCGTTTCAGAAAGGAATAGCAAAGTAATACATCAAAATTGAAAAATTGAGAATTTGTTCAATTACTATTTGTACAAAGTGGACCCCATTTATGTAATTTTTTGTTACTTTTTACACATTTCTCTCATTTTAGTAGAAATAACTTATTTTTCTCTTCTTAATTTTAGCCTTTTTTTCTTAAAATGTACTAAATAACTCTAAAAACCACAAAAAAATCTCCATATCTCCATTTTTTTTAAAAAAAGTTGTCGCAAGTAGTCGGATGCCTTAAAATAAGTGATTGAGTTACGTTAACATTTCATGCGGAACAACACAAGAGTTATTAATGAAAGATCTCATAAATTTTTAATTATGGTCTAGTGATAAAGCTGAGACGAGCTAGCGCTCCAATCTCCTGACTTCCTCACTATGACATGATGATAACTTTAAGCGTCGCCAGATTTATCACAGGTATCAATTCCTCTCCCCGACAGTCTTCAGAGATGAGAATTTAATACTTTTAGATTACGATTGATCATATAGAATTCTGAAAATGACTTCGTTATACATTTCAATGATGATTTATTAAATTGCTTAATAGCATTTGATTGATACTATTCAAAATTAATTAAAGCATTGCTTCTCTCTCTCTCTCAAATTTTCAATATTTGCGACCCAATATTCAATCATAATTTTCATCGACCCCTCTTTCATACAATAACAATGTATTGAATTCAATTATGCTATACTTTTAAGCTAAAGCTAGAATACGACAGGGGTCTCAGGGGTGTTAAATTTTTCTAGAGGTCTGAAAATATAAACGATTTTCAAACGGGTATAATTCTTTTAAATTTAAATTAAATTATTCGAATCTTTTACACATTATTTACAATTGAACGGGGCTTCAGAAAAGTATAAAATGTTTAAAATATAATAATAATTTTAAAAGTCATATGCATATGAAAATTATATAATAAATATTAAGTATTTTTTACTTTGCGCACCGTATTTTCTAAAATATTAGCCTCTGATGTATAAAATTTCATAGAATTATACAATGCATCATACTCTTTAAACCCTACATAATTTTAGTATTATATATCTTTTGTATTTCAAAATATTTGTAAATTATTGCAATTTTTAAAATATTTTTTAAAAATGTATTTTTTTTATTTATTAAAATATATAAGTTATTATTCTATTTATATAAAAGTAGCTACAAAGTATTAAGAATACATTTGTATTTATAAATCAACTTATAGCATAGCTAGTAATTAAACCTACTCTCTTAGAAAATAGCACGCACGACGTAAAACTTAATAAATATTTCTTATAGAAAAGTTTCTTATTTTCATATGCTTATAATTTTTAAAATTATGATTATATTTTAAACATTTTATACTTTTCTGAAGCCCCATTCCTTTATAAGTAATGTGCAAAAGATTCGAATTATTTAATTTAAATTTAAAGAAATTATACCTGTTTGAACATTGTTTATATTTTCAGATCTCTAGAGAAATTTAACATCCCTGAGACCCCTTAATTTTTTAAGTGCCACCGGCGTATATAAACGTCTCGCTCATCCAAAGCGTTACTTTCCCGGGACGTATATACACGTCTTTCCGAAGTACGATTTTTTATGTGCACTGCTATCCACAAAATTATTCCGAAGGCTTTGGAATGCAATAGAAGGACCCTGACAGTGTGTCTGTTGGCATTGGGTGTAAATTGCGTAACTTTTAATCGGTTGTTAAGTGATTAATTATAAACTTTACAAATCATCAAGATAAGTGAGAATTTTTGTATATAACTATATATATGACAAGACCATGGGATCACTGGTAATTATTAAACTTGTTATTAACTTATTATTGTTAAATTAATTATCAAATACATGGTGTAGTATTGATAAGTTCATAAGTATGTTATATTAGCATTAATGTGTATTTTATTTTTCATTATGTCAGAACGTATTTTGCATACCTTCAGTAAATTAGTTATCTTTTAAAAAAATCTTTTGTTTTAGACTTTTCAATATGCTTGCACCCCTCGTAGAGTTATCACGGCACCAACGGGAGCGCCCCACAGTTTAAAAGACGCTGCATTAAAGTAATCCTTTAAAAAAAATTTCTTGTAGCCTTTTTTTATCATTAAAATATAGTTCTTAGAGTCTTTATACTAGAGTTCTTTTTCATTAAAACGCAGTTCTTCTATGCATTACGTGACGCTGAAAATGTAACGCTAAGAAGGAGTGCCAGAAAAGTGGTCCGATTTCGTAATAGGCGAACCTCTTCAAGCAATTCAAATTATGGGAAATATGCAACTCCGGTTTACATGAGTACGATGAAAGGGAAGAAACTCAAAGAGCGTCAAATGCATGTCATTATTTTTGCCAGAGAAATAATTTTCTTGTCTCACTGAATCAGCGAGTGAATATTAACGTTGCGCGGTTCAGCTACTCAAGGACTTTTGCAAAGGACCTAGAAATTTTGAACCATGGTCAAATGACGAGGACTTCAGCTGAGCTGGCACACCCTCTACTAAATACTACACAACACCAACGGGAGGACGCTCCCCTATACAGCGGGTCTTCAGCGGTACCAGACTCGAACATATGACACGCCGGCCTCGAGTCTGTTATCTTGACCACCAGGCTACTACAGCCACTTTCTTGTCTCAGAGGACAGGAGTTGTTGTTGTTGACGTGTCCTTCCCGAAGGGAAGGAAGGAGAGATGCCTGAGCCTGAGACAGGTTGGACTTCTACACGATAGATGACGACACCACCTATCTCCACCTCCCCAAGTTAGGCATGGACTGGAGGGGAGGGAAACATTCTCCAGCACCCTGCACGCGTGGGGTCTACTCCGTGTGTGCTAGGCATCGGCCTTCGAACCCAGGCGCTTCGGTCTGGAGTCCGATGCTCTATCCGCTTGGCTACCCATGGCCCAGAGGACAGGTGTAATAGCAAAGAATGCCAGGTTCACGCCAACCAAGGTAGAAAGATGCTTACGATAGCAGATAGACGGTTTCCCGTGGGACAAGGGGATTGGTTATACGTCAAAACTCAGCTAACAACCAACCTAGAAGCATCAATAGTGTTCTGTCTGTGGCAAAGATGAGGGGCGGGGTGCAAGGGTTAGGGGTGCCAAGGAACAGAAGTGCCCGAGATAGCCTAGTGCAGTGCTCCGCAACCTTTTTATCACTGCGGACCGGTCAACGTTTGATAATTTTACCGCAGCCCGCTGAGGGTGAGACACGTTGATTGTTAATATTTTAGATTGCTTTGATTTAACAATTTTAATTTAATTACATTTAAATATGCCTTCGGAATAAAATATAGTTACACCAAAAAATGAATAAAAGTGATTTAACGTGGAATATAAAGTGATTTCCGTGGAAAGGCGCTAATCCGAGAGAAATGCACCATTTTAAATAAAATGGCAATAGTTTATTGTTCTTTAGGCGGCACGGCACCATTTGATCCACGGACCGGGGGTTGCGGATCACTGGCCTAGTAGATATGTTTACGTACTCGTGGTCGTTATGTTATGAGTTCGTTCCCTAGTGCCTCTGAAGACCCATCGTGTTGAAGGGCTGATGTATATTAAACCTGTAGTGGCTCAAAGTCCTTTCGTTGGAGTGGTGTGGTGGTATGGAGAGAGAGTACCAACTCTAGTGTCCTTCTCATTACTTGCCCGAGATACAGAATTTCTATGTCCGTCTTTTATTTCTTGTTTTTTTTATAAAAGATATCTTTAATAAAATTCAATTATTTCTCTTTTTCCCTTTTCTCTAACTTTATTTATTTATTTATTTTACGCTGCTGCTTTCTTCCTTTTTGTTTCTTTAAAAAATGGGGAGGTGATCTCAAAAAAATAATCCTCTCACCTTCCAGTGCTTTATCATTTCTTTCTTCAGGACCAATTAAGAGAAAAAATATCAACAGGAAGTGAACCAGTAGTAGCCTTCGGATTGAAGTGATCGTTTTGGTTCAGCGGTAAGTTATGTACTTACAGATCGGAAAGTACTGAGTTCTATTCCGCAGAATTAATATGAATTAAACGACAGTATAAAGTATAAAAATTACATTGAAATTAATTACCTGTTTTCGTGATAAGTAAAAATTAAATGAACAAAAAAAAATGAGTTTTGCGAATCTTAATACATACCTTTAAATGGCAAATATACGAAGAACTTAATCAATACACAATTCAAGTCAATATATGCATTTAAATTCTTTATCTATTTATCAAAATATCCTTGAGAGACCAATAAAAAGATGTAACTGTTTTATAATTATATGCAGCTATTTATTAAAACGTCTGCGTGGAGGATTTATACCTTTATCAAGCAGTTAAAAGGACGACATTGAATCACAAGTTTAATTTTGTTAATTTACATTACAATCAAACTTTTGCATTTTATGGTTGTTTTTGTGGAGTTTTAAATAAAACAATTAATCTAAACATCTACCACACTCATTGAATTACTTGATAAGAAACTTTCGATTTCTTCTTCATCAACAGATTGGATATTTTTAAATGGTTTGTGTCAAGGTTAGTTATATATTGAAAAGGTAAACACGTACACACAGTGGATGGGTGTGATTAGAATTGTTAATTAAAATTTACCATTAGTGATTAGAAAATTTTTCAAAACATTTTATTAACAGGATGATAATATAACAGAATGATATTTATACATATGCAAAACATAACACTTAAAAAAAAGACATTTTGATTTTAATTTATAACACAAATGACTGCGTTGGGATGTGAGATCTTCTCCAAGTACTGGAATGACGGAAAACGTTGCTGTCTGTTCCCATTTCAAATTTCTGAAAAAAAATTGAAAATTACACAATTATATAAGTATTTATACATAAATAGGAAAAGAGCGATTCACTCACTTGAAATTTGGCCCGCATATTTTTTTTGTTGAGTAGAGAACCGATAAGACTAGATTTTGTGGAAATTTACCAAAGGGGTTATGGGGGCAATAGATAAAAAAATTCACGTTTTTGAACTATTAGGCTTACAGTCTTGAAATTTGGCAAGCATCTTTCTTTTGTAAAGTAGAGATCCGCCGAAAATAGATTTTACGGAAATTCACTACGGGTGGACACACAAAAAAAGGCTACGTGGACTAATGAGTACCAAGCTTGCTTGGGAACTTAACACTGGAGGTTTCGCGTCAGACTCACCACCTGACTGGAACATTTTTGCTCATGCATCTCAGTGCCCAAAGGTTATGAAAACTGAGATGGACACAGCAGGCTTTGGACTTAATAGGCTGTTGCATCACTGTGAGTTTAGTTTTAGTTAAGTGTACATAAAAATAAATATACTTTTGTTTTAGAGTTTTTAGTCCTGTTCTTTCTAAATCAAGATGCGAGGCTTTAAGAATGTTTTTCGATAAAATCGAAAACCTAATGCTATAGGACTTCGATATCAATATTTCTAAAACAATACAGATGCATGCATGATGAAATGTCCAGCGAATCGGTTGGTATCGACATGTATATCTATATATGTTCGAACCTCTATTTAACGAAGTCACTAAATCTCGAAAAAAAATTCGTTATGTGGAAAATTCGTTTAATAGATATTTATCTTTTATATATATGGACTTTTGAAACTACATAAAACAAACTTTAAATTCATAAATACTATTTACTATTAAAAAAAAAGGAATTATCCACACTTTTTTTTGCAAATAAATATTTATTTTTTTTAAAAAAATTACCTATAAAAAAGTAATCTACAAGGAAAACAAATGGAAAAAATATTGTTCAGGAATACAATGTGTGTGTGTGTGTATTTTCAAATTTTAAAAATAATTTTATTTTAATTAATGTTAATTTTTTAAATTAATGAATTTAACAACATTTTCTAATTTTAAGTCTACAAATAATTTTAATCGTACATTTTTTCATAACCATTAATTTCAAGCATTCCCCACCACATGCGTCCTTAAAAATTTAATTACAGATAAAATCTTTTAGCTTTATTTGGAGTTTTATGTTTGAAAAATTATGGTATTTTTCATTGCCCTAGGTGAGTTTGCCACCTGGTAAAACCAGTTCAAGGCCACTGATTACTATAAAACGTGTTAAAAAAGAGAATAATTTGAAATATATATATATATATATATATATTTAAAATAGGGAGAAAATAAACCGAATCACAAGAGAAATCGTTCGTTAAATAGAAAATGCACCTCGCTATTGTGTGAGAGGTTATTTTACTAAGAAAAAGTAAAATGTTCTTGGTTTCAGGAAAAAGTTCGCAAAATAAATTAATTCGCTAAATAGAGGTTCGTAAAATGGAGGTAATAGGAGGCAGTGTATCTGAATAACATAATTTTTTAAAGTATTTTTTTAAATATAAAATACAACTCAGTTTTTAATACTTGCCATATAAATAAGATTTTTTTCTTTTTAATTTAATTTTATTAGACTGTAAAAAATTAATCTATTCACACCGGTTAAAAAATATTAATAAAACGAAGAAATTTGCATCAATAATTCAGAAACCTCAACCTGAAAAATGTTTTATAAGTTTTTTTTTAAACTACCCAAGGGAATCAATGAAATGAACTTATTTTTATTACAATGTAATTATATAACGCCCTTCAAATATTTTTTATTGCATAACAATAATCATTGAGTTTTTTTAAATCCAGAGTAGTGTTAAACATACTGTAATCTCACGATATAATTTAATGCTTACTATAATTATTAATATTTATGTAGTATTTTTTAGATTATTTCATTTTCCTCTAATTAAACGGTATTGTTCAAATAATATTGTACTTTGTATCATGTAATGTTCTCAATCGTGAGCTGATTTTAAATTTTCATTCATTGCTTTAGCAAAAAGCAAACGATTTTTCTTATTTAATGAAAATTAATTTTTTTGCGATGCAGACAATTTTTTATTATTAGATTATTTATTATTATTTTTGTAGTTATTAACAACATTATTTTTTTTTTTTTATTTACAGTAATTTTCCTGAGAAAAGGTTATTTGTGACTGAAGTATATAATTGTTTTACGAATACTTACGCCACTTAATATTACCTTATTTAAGTGTTTATTAGCTATATAGTTTTTGTTAATGTATGATCTCATCATCGGATTACCTTTCTAAATAAAGTAATCACATATCTTTTAGTCCATTAATTTTTTCTTTTCTTTTCTGTTGAAATATATTTATTTATATAACTTATTCACAATTGATTTCTAACTAATAATTATTTCCTTAAATGATTTTTTAAATAGAAATTGCGAAAAATAATAATTCCAAATATCTATTTTTCATCTTGTAGTTAGTTATTAAATATGGTTGGCTGATCTGCATCTTGTTGTAGTAAGTATATTGTTTGCATGCTATTGCTTTCATTTGTGAAAGGTTCAAGAAGTACTAAAAGCTGCAATTAATGTGCTTCATAGAAAGTACATTCGTGAAGAGCGTGAACGAGACCGAAAAAAATATCTCGAAAGAAAATATAGTTACGAGGGTAAGTTCTTTGCCTGACACACAGATGGCGTTTCAATCAGCAAAAATTTATGTTTCCTGCCTGAGGGCACGTGTCAGTTCGTATGACAAGTTACATCTTATTCTCTCTATTTACACGAATTTTTGCAGTAGACGTCTTGGTCGTTAACTTATTCTCTTCCATGATTCCAGTTTCGGAATAATTTGTCTTTAATTCGTTCCTTCTAAATTTTAGTTGAATTATAAACATTGTGTTTACATAATAATCTTCTCTTAACGTATAATTAAAATTATTGTTATGATTTAAATGTATATCTGAAATCTTTGCTCAAAATTTCCTTGTAAAGGACGTTTTTTCACATTCGTCTAATTCAGAGGTTCCCAAACATTTTTGTCACATAGACCCCTGCTTACCTAATATTGAATTTTTGCAAATTTATCAACTTAAATGTCTTTTTGAAAGCTAGTATAGAGCCACTTACATTAAAAAAAATTAAATTTCAAACTTTAGTGAAGTATAGTGTTTATATAAAACTTAAAAATCACATGTTAATTAGATTAAAATTTAATTAATACATAAAATTCTGAATAACAAACAAACGTTTATAATAGGAAGGATGAATTTCGTGCTTTAATAATAAATTTTTAACATTTGATATCAATCTTGTTAGGTTTAACCCTAAATCTCCTCTTCTAGTAGTGACAAATTTTTTTTCTTCCTTTCTTTTTGTTTTGGAGATAGTCAATTGCGCTGAAGCTCCTCTCTCATTAGGAAAATCAATTAAAAACCTTCTCACGATATTTCATAACTCTGAACAAATTACAGATATGTCTTAAAACCAAAATTGCGTGTACCGTTTCAAAACTTCACTTTAAGATCTTCGTTATGCCTATTTCGATCACTTTTTATTGAATATGAAATATTTCTCTTCTTTGGGACCATATGAATTGATTATCCACTGTGGTATTACCACAGTCAATGCATTCTTAAACCTAGTGTCGAAATTTAAATAAAAGACATTTAAATGCTGGACGTAGATTAAAACGTCCTTATAGATTGTCTGAGACAAATTGATAAAATTTGCTACCTCCTACATTATACTGCTTTAGCTTAATTCTGGAAAAAATCTTGTTTTAATAAAATTTATGCCAAATTAATCTAGTTAAATTTAATTCTAGTAAATATATCTGTTAAATAGGTAAAATTTGGTTTCCACTTGATTGAATTTTTTTAAAAATTAAAGTCACGATCTAGTTTAATGAGAGTCCCTATCACATACACTTCATGGACCCCCAAATTATTTTTTTGCTTGCGTGGATCCCTTACCCCTTAGACCTCTGGGGGGGTGATGTATACCACTTTGGGAATCACTGGTCTAGATGATAAAAGAATATACAGTACTTAATATTTAAATGAATTAATTTTTCTTAAAGAGGTTATAGGTGTATGTGTTTTGAATAATATCAAAATTCTGATATATATCAAAGTTTTACTAATTGCTTACACTTCAAAGCTTGATCATCTAAAAATCATTTGGGGCTCACGATTATTGTATTGTAAAACAAACAAGAATTTTCTATTTGTGTACTACGAATAAAAGTCTTGTTTTCTCTAATGCAATATGCTTTGATAACATTTTCAAAAAAGGGGAAGAGGGGGTTAAAAATACCAAGTGTTGGAAGCAGATGATCTTGAAGCCCATATGTACTTTTTAAACTATTGTGGTGATTTCCTTCAAAAAAACCGATTTAAATCTCCTGCATTATCCCAATTGATAATAAAAATAAAATTTGTAAATATATTAAGGGTATGAATCTTGAGTACAGTGTATTCATAATTTAGATAAACAAGAAGTGTTTTTTTCACCTTTAGCTCATTAAACATTCTTTCCAGATTAAAACAAATTCTTTTTTCGTTTGCAGAATTTTTTTTATCTGTAGATAAGCGAAAAAATAAAAAACCCAGTTATTATTAAACTCCTTAAGATTGTATGGAATTACTTAAGAAAATAACTAAGGTGCTCTCCAAGCCTCCTGTGTGACCAGATGTTACAAGAATTTCCCTTGGAAAAATTTACTCCGAGCTCATCATCTTCCAATTTAGAATCTGCTACAAGGATATGACAAACTAAAGAATAAACATAATATTTTGTTTACCTTTGTATCATCGAAGTCCAAAGTGACCGAGACCGTGACCTAGATCGAAAGCTCCAATCCCTAGTATTCCATTTCCAAGGCCAAAAGGAGATGAGTCAAGAAGGTTAGGGTGATTTCGTGTAAATAGAGATGTTGTAAGTGGAGTCAATTTGTGATTAATTTCTGGAGGAGATAACCCTTTTCTACCTTCTGCAGGTAATTCTTCGTCACTGGACTCAATGATTTTGAACTTGAGAGGAACAGGCACGCCTTCTTTGGATTTTGTCGTACCCTTGATGTAAACGTAGATGTGGCACACTTTTTTAGCAGTATTAGACTTGAATATTTTTGAATTTATTCCTTCAGGTTTTTCAATTAAATTAGAAGTAATGACAGACTCATCAAAAACCTGTGAAAAATAGAACGTTTTTAATTTTTTAATAGTGATATTTTTTTTATTTATTCAGAATTTTTAATCATGAATGTATTTTATAGGAATTTCATTCAATAAAAAATAATCTTAAAAAAATTTCTTGAGAGAACCAGGTAAAAATAAATACTATGACAAAAAAAATCAACAATAAATTATTTATTTGATAATAATTGCTATAGAATACGATTTTTGTGAGAATACTTGAGATGCTACATAATTTTTAATTTTGAAGCATTATTATATCTATCAACGTACCATTTTTTTTTAAAAAAGTAGGTGACCTAACATTTCAATGACTTTTGACAATGCTTCTCAACCTTTTAATATTTGCGACCCAATTTCAGTCATAACTTTTATCACACCTCCTTTCTTACTTTAACAATGTATTGAATGCAATAATAATGTAGTTTGACGTTAAAGCAACAATACGACTTTAATTATAAACCTTACAAGTTATCAAGACAAGTATTAAATTTTGTGTATGACAAACCCATGGGATTTATTAGTAATTATTAAACTTATTTTTAATTTAGTACTGATAAGTTAATTATCAAACACTTTGTTCAGTACTAATACATTTAAAATTATATTATATCAGTGTAAATGAGTATTTTATTTTTTATTATGTCAGAATGTATTTTTTTTGTTTCCTTTCAGTAAATGGATAATTATTTTAAATAAGCTCTTTTGATACGCTGACATCTTTTGATATGCTTGCGCCCCCCAGGGTTATCAGGCCGCCCAATAGTTTGAGAAACACTGTAAATTCCGGGTTTTTTTATCAAAAGGAATTGATCCGAATCATGTTTGATTAGTGAAGAAAAGGCATTAAAAAGGGATTACAGTTTCGATCTGATATAATAAGAAACTTAAATTGCTTACACACACATTTCGATTTTCGTTTGCAATTTGAGATAGTACAAAACTGAACTGTTAGAAATGATGTATTTTAATTTCTAAAATGTGAGTGAGTTCAATTGTATCATCAGTTATTTCATAGATGTTATCAATTTTTTAAAAATCAATAAACATTTCAAAAGCATTTAAGAATAAGGGATTTGAATATGAAATGTTGATAATCTGGTGAAAAAGTTTTAGAGACGACAGAATCTAAGTTTAAAACATTTCAAATTGTTTTTCTATTTCGTATTATTTTAGAGAAATAATCATAACAATAATAGAAAAAACGATGGAGAAGAAGAGATTTTAGTATACATATACTTGACATTTCCTCATACCACAATTTATCTCATGCTTTTGCTTCAAAATAAAAATAGAAAAAAAATAAGCATAGCTTACATTTTCCTTTTCTTTACTTGGAATAGTTTTGATTCCGACTTCAGTAGTATGCATATTAAGTAGTGTGTCTGAGCTGGCTGCTGTTGCTAATAAAAGGAAGGTTAAGACTGCTATTACAGTTAAAGCTAACATAATGGTTATCTGAAAAAAAAGAAGTCGGTTGTTACAAGTGCTGCTTCTATTGAGTTAATATCACTTTTAAAGTAATTTCATAAATGGTTTTGGTTTCTCCACAGGAAAGTTATAAGTAGCATTACAGAATAAAAAAAGTTAAAAAAAATTACGTTTTAGGTTTTGTATTTTCGAAATAAATTGAGTTTCTTATTTTGAATTTCTTTCATTTACAATTATTTATTCAATTTCCTGTAAGATATTTACTAAGTTAAAATTTCAAAGCCAAATTTCTTCTAATTCTTCAATATAAAGAAGAAAATAGCAATGTAACGATAAGGTAAATAAATGAAAATAAGACAGAAAATTTTAAATGAAGAATGAATACCTATAATCTATTTAATACTTAAGATATGCATTTACTTGAATACATTTTGACAGAAAAGACACAATTAAAAACACAAATAATTTGGTTGGCTTTGAATTTATATATTTTCGAATTTTTTATTATGAATAAAAAACATAATTATATTTTTCAACTGTACTCACCACTAAAGAAGAAGCTTTTTAGCACTGTATAAAGTGGGAATATGGATTTTTAATAATAGTGACGAATCTCTATGGGCCACCGACATACAAAAAGATCTCGAAAAATGTTTTAATAATCCAAGAGCTGCAGAAATAATTCCTTTGAAATCATAAGAAGTTAAATAGTTGATAGCTGACGATAAACATAATTATTTCTGAAAATATAAAAAAATGAAATCTAATTTTTTATATTAAATATTGATTTTCTTATGAGTTTTAAATTTATAAAACATTAAAATTTTTTTGGATTTAGTCTTTTGTAAAAAATTTTTTATTTAGAAAGACAGGTATAAGCTAAATAAAATAACGAGAGACGTACAAACACATTGAGTTTGTGCATACGAGTAATTATTCATTTTTTTGTTAAAATTAAAAATTAGCAACAAAAAATATTAATTTTTATTGAAATCTCAAATAAGCTCTTCAGGGGATGAAAGTTTTTGAAAACTTCCTTTCAAAAAGCCCCACAGACCTTTATACATAAAACTACAGGATAATCTTTTAGTATAAATAATGAAATAGTTATTTAAAATGTATAATTACTTAAAAGTTTTTGATTAAAACTTTTTAAGTAAGATTTAACAATTTGCGGATTTATTTTTCAATAATACTATATTCCTAGGTGAACAATTGTATTTATATTCTATATTTATTATGCCTAAAATACCAAAAGCAATAAATCAATGCGTTAAAAATGATCCTAAGTATAATAAGATAAAGTTTAAAGTTGAGGGTATATTAATTACTTAAATTTCTTTAAATATATTATACTTTATATTTCTTACGTTTAATTTTTTTTTACCTTAAATTTATTTTCAAAATTATAAAATGAATTATTATTGTAAATGGCATGTAGTTAAATATATTTTAACGTTTTTTAATTATAAATATTCTTAAAAGGAAAGAGATGAACTTAATACTAAGGTTACTGTTCTTACCTGCCTTGTCTTGGATTTTCCTAAATGGGTACTTTTTCAAAGCAGCGAAAGTAAAACTTCACTGTACATCGTTCCTGCTTTAACAATGATAAACGTTTTGACTGCTCAGATGGTCATATGCTGTCGCAGATTTCAAGCGAGACTTCATGTTTGTATTTTGAAAGTTCGGAAAACAGGCGGAAGAATTCTTTGTGTTAAGAAAAGAAACGGAGTTACAGGCCTTGAACTAATTCAAGTACTCCACCCATGGAGTTATTTAGCGAATAAGTGACTTTCGCTTCCGCGTTTCATAGCTTCCGAGCATGAAACGAAATGGACTTCGAATAAATCGGAATAGCTTGATGACGCGGTGATCAAAGAAATTTTGTAACCTGTCTTTCTCGTGTAATGGTAGAGAGTGAAGTTTGTTTATTGTTTATTTTATTAAACTATTGTAATTCGATCACAAATTTCTTTTGGAAGACGCAACAAATCTTCAATGCAATTATAAATCTATCGCATTGTTTTATACGTATTTTAAGTGTTGTTTTAAGACAACTTTAAGGCCATAGGCCTCTTTTGTTGGCTTTTACTTTCACTTTTTAAAATCAATAAGCGATTCACTCACTCACACTTTCATTACGATGTCTTTGGAACAGTACGAATACAGATGCGATTTTTGTACCTACAGATACGAAATTTGGCCGGCATGTTTTTTTTGTTGAGTAGATATTGATTAAAAACGGATTTTGCAAATATCGACCACCAAGGAGAATTGTGGGGGTGTTAAAGACAAAAATTCCTGTTTTGATCTATAAGATATAGAGACTAGAAATTTGGAAAATATGTTTATTTTGTTCAGTAGAGATCCGTTAAGATTGATTTTTTGCAAAAATTAACTTCCAAGCTGGCGGGTATAGACGGTGGGGACGGGAGGTTATAAATAAAAAGAATACTGTTTTTTAAATAACAGACTTACAAACTTCAAATTTGGCAAGTATGTTCTTTCTGTTCCGTTGAAAATTTTTCTGAAATCGTCTACCTAAAGTGTTGTCTGATTTACGAGGGTATCATATAGAAAAAAAAATCCCGTTTTTGATCTTAAATTTGGCTAGAACATTTTTATTTTGTTGATTAGAGATTTGCTAAAAGTGGTGTTTATTGAAATCGACTTCGAAGAAGGCGGGTTACGGAAGAGTAAAAGATAAATATGCTCTTCCATTTTATAAATTCAAATACTGTCCTTTTCAAATTGAGAGGTGAAATCTATAGAAATATTTTTCAATACATTAAAAGCATAATGATATAATTATTTAGATAAAAATAACGTGAAAACAATTTGTAGTCATTCAATAGAATGAAAACCTGGTGAAGTAGGTGGGTAATGACTAGTAGATAGTATATAACATACGTTGTCAATTTTAAGTAGTAGATAGTATATAGCAACGTTGTCAAATGCTATTACAAACGGTAATCCACAACAAATAAATGTGCGTGATTCAGTCTCACAAACCTAGGCACAAACCAGCTGGACCAACTGCCTCCTTTTGACTAAATGAGTAATAAAGGTGTATGGTGGTTGGCCTAGTCTTAGATACGGACATTACATAATAATGCGTTCTTGCCACTGTTGTCAGTTGGCATATAGTTTGAAATTCCCAATTTTTTGAGAATATTTGCTGGAATAACATTTGAAGATTAAAATCATTCGGATTGTGATCTTATTAGGGCTGAGTCGAAAGCGAAGTGAGGCCCTGATCACATCTCAGCACATCAAGGCTGAGGCCCATGCTTTAAAACGCCCCTGAATATGTTCCACTTTCATCTTTCTTTATTACTAGCATGTTTTTTGAAAAAGTTTGAAAGTCAGCTTGTGGATTTATTTGCTTTTTAAAGATATATCATTCTAAATATACGTACTGGAGCCACAACCCGATAATGTAAATGAGATAAATGGGTACCTTTCCTTGCAAACTTCCACAACAGGCCAATGAAGACATGTTCAATTAAACATAGACTTTTCTCAAATATTTACGATTGCTCTAAGATGATATATTCTCAAATCTCAATTCATTGTTCTCAAAACATTTTTTATATCAGTCTTCCACAACTCCGTTCGTTACGATCGGTAGCTGAGTGGTCAAGGTATTGTTCTCTCCAATCATGGGTTAAAGCAGTGGTTCTCAAACTTTCCCTACTGGCGACCCAATTTTCAATCATAATTTTTATCACGCCCCCCCTAAAAATAATAATGTATTAAATACAATAATAATACACTTTGGGGGGGGCGCTAAAGCTACAATACGATCATACTTATAAACCGTACAAATTAACAATATAAGTATTAAATTTTGTTTATATTACTTTTAAGTAATATAGATTATTATTATTTTTTTTACTTTTCGGTTCGATTCACTATGAAAGCGTGTTTTTTAGTTTGTTTTAAAACTATAATTTATTTTATAATTATTTTTATTATGCACTATAAAAATCACAATTACAGTGAATAATTTAATTAAGAGAAAATATACTTACCTACTTTCAAGGACTTTTCAATTCTTCTTTGAAAATTTGAGAAAAAAATCCAATAAAACTAAAGAAAATGTTCCAAATGTGCGTGTCCTTAATAAAGGACATAAATCATAGACATTTTTCGCTAACAACACAGGAACGTTATTTTCCAGCAAAACTGTCATAATTTGTTCGCGTTTTTGTAATTTTGCTGTCGTTTGATGATCTACAAATAGCATTTTGAACTTTTTCTTCCTTGTGTCTTTTTGACAAGGAGAAGAGCTACATTATGGCTTAATAGTTTTCTTCATAGAGATCTTTAGACAGTATTTGAAAATTTCAAAACAACTCAAACGTTTCATATGTTTCATATTTAACGCTTTTCTGATACTAACTTTCGCTGTCTTGATTAATATGCATTATTTCAGTAGGTTCTTCAATTGCTTGACCAGTTTCAACTTCCTTCAATAGGGATCACAGATGCCGATTTTTTTAATATTCTGCTCATTTTCATTTATAAACCATAAGTCGTACAACACAGCAATCAAAACCACAAAATTGTTCATGGGGAAAGTGTAGCATATTCTAAAAATAATTGTGTAGAACGTTTTTCATTATGCATTATATGTTTCAGAATAATAAAAATACATATTGGCCATATAATTCTTCAAAGTGCTCAATATGCTTATCAATGTATCATAAAACTCTTTCACATGGAAAAAGGCGAAACAGAAATATATTATTTACAACTTCCCTTAAAAAAAAGGACGGGGATAACCATACCATTAAGTTCGAAGGTCAGCTAAAGTAATATTTTAGGTTAAAAGAAACGTAATAAAAAAAATCTCTCATCGTGGGATTACAGCAAAGCAAACAAAATATTTTTTAAATTTGATTATAGGATCAAAGATGGCTAATGAGCGTTTGAAGGGGAATCTTTTATTTTTGATGATCACCAGATGATAAAAATAAATTATATCAGTGTTTTAAATGTGTATTTTTTATTTTGTCAGAAAGCATTTTGTTTTACTTCATTCCAAAAAATTATGTTTTAAACCTTTTATTTTCAATATGCTCGCGCCTCCCTCGCAGGGTTACTGCGCCCCCCGAGGGGGGCGCGCCCCACAGTTTGAGAAACACTGGGTTAAAGTCCTAATGCATTTAGAGACTCCCCATCTATAAATAATATGTATAGGCTCAAACTCGGCAGAATGACGTGGCATAGTGTGGAAACTTGGGGGAATAGGATATAACAACGTCTTTTTATTACTTAATCATGATTCCACATTACAAGGTCTGTATCAAGTCTTATAGTTCTTGCGTTGCTGTTCTGAGTAACACTTTAATCAATCTCCATTTCTCTAAAAAACCTTTTTTTAATGCAATCAGACATTTTAACCAAATTATTATTACTCTTTTCTCTAGCAATGAAGCTTTTTTCTTCTTACAATAAACAGTCAATCACGGTAAATATACGAATGTGGTAAATTGTTATACACAGTGGCGCACACAAGGGGGGGGGTCCTGGGGGTCCGGACCCCCCCCAAAGCCCTTGAGTTTTCTCCGATTGATTATAATTCCAAGTACATAGTACGTAAAATTTAATTAAGTATTTGCTATTACTGATTAATTTTATTAATTAATGCTAATTATTTATTCAATAATTAGTTTTTTACTGTGTTTCTTCCCGAAAATCGACAACATCAAAAGGAGCATGATACAAGAATGGGGAACTTTGACCCCGGACCCCCTTGAAAAAATTCCAGTGTGCGCTACTGGTTATACGTATTGTATAATATTGACAACTAACGCGATAATATATTGTTTAAAATTACAAATTTATCCATACTTTAAGTCGAATGTGTATTAATTTTAATAACGTACTAAAATGATATTTATTTGTATGTATTGTCGATGTTTTGTTTGTAAAATGTGTATTATATCTCCGTAATGAATCACATTGCATCTATTATGTTAAATCAACACATTAAATAATTGATAAATTATGCAAACAAAGCAAATAATTAAATCATTTAGATAGTAAAATAAAATCAATAACTTATTCAAAATATATTAACACCTTAACAAATAAAATTAATTAAATAAAATATTATGTTGTAAATCATAAAATGCTTGGCGTTAATTTTTAAGGATTTAAAAATGTTTATGTGCCCAATATAAAATTTGTACAACGAACTGTGTAATTTTAGCATTAAAAACATCGGTTTAAAATTTAATAGCGGCAATCAAAAATGTTTTAAAAAATTTATATGTTTCTTATACATTTTAAAATATTTTTCCTTATTTGCTGAATCTCTGTAAATATTTTAAAATTAAAATACAACTTGGAAAATACAAACACATTATTTAATCAGTTGTTATTTAAACTTGGAAAATAAAAACACATTGTTTAATCATTATTAATTGTTATTTTTATCAAGGAGAGGAAAGATGTTTCACTTATGCTACTTATTAAAAACTATTTAAGAAGAATTCGACACATTTAAGATCGTCTTATCATTTTACTATACAAAAATTGATGCTTGATCATTTTATCAATTTACTTTTTAATTTCACCGAATGTTGCAAAAACACCGTGAAAGGTTTTAGCTATGTAAATAAACGAGGAGTGGAAATTTGCACATGGGATTGTGTGTGTGCAAAGCATTTTACATTTAATTCACTAACTATACACGAACATTTAAGCTAACGTAAGCCTCTTTAAAAATCTGCATTTTTGCTTAGAAGCCTTATTTTACTTTTTGTACGATATTGTTGTAGAAATTCGTCTAAATACGTAGTCTCTTTAAATTCTGAACACCATTGTTTGTGTTACCGCGTTAAGATTCAATAAGTACATGTTGCATATTAAACGGGATATTAATTTTTTAAACTTTGTATTTTTCATATTTTTTTTAGTTGCACATTGAAATGGCATACAATCTTCTACTGTACCGAATTTAAAATTCTAATATGGAATAGATTTTGTTAAAAAAAATAAGTCGTTGCCGGATTTTCCTTATTATATGAACCAAGATGATGTCATGATTGTCCTACCACACAGTGTAGTTCCCCGAATATGGTGGTACTTAAGAAACTCAGTAGGAACTGAATTACAGTTTAGTGGGTGAATAAATGAAGTGAACTAATTCATGGATTACATTAAATGACAGATTATTCAAAATAACTTTTTTAATAGAAAATATTGCGGCAGAATTATCATAGAAACTTTCATTATTTTAATCGCATGACTGCTCTAAACCTTTGAAAATATATTCACGTTTTATTTCGAATTCCAGTATAGCTTGACCTACTTTCACCTTATATAAAGTGTTATTAAGAACGGAAAGAAACTTAAGGCCACCATACAGATGACTGTTGAAAAGTTGCATGAACGAAGCTACCTGATGCAAGTTAGCACGTTATTAGGGGTTACAAGGAATGAATGACGAAAAGAATTGTGTACATGGAGGATGAAGGTTTGAATATGTCTACTAACAGCACGTTTTAACCTTATAAGAGCGGTCAATTTTTTGGTCTAGAATGTTACAAAAACAGGCAAATTTTTGTAATGCATATAACTAAGCATAATACTTAACAGAATGCAAAAAAATGGAAGAATTTTATTTTAATTTTCAACAATTTTACACAATTTTTTATTTTATAATTGTGGAACACAAAATAACCCCCTAAAAATTGCTTTTTATAAGTCCGCCTTAAAAGCTATGAAGAATGTTTCATATATCTTAATATTATTTTTCTCATACTTACAAAAAAATTTCAAGTTCGTATCTCTTTTTCAAATGGTTTAGGATTTTGTGAGTGAGTACATTTTTATATGCTCATACAATTTGAAGCACGGTGTAATACTCAGTCTCACACTGCAATGGAAACAGAAATCATCCCTGTTCTTTATCGAATGTTTACGAGAACCTTAATTCCAGGCCCCAATGAAAAATTCTCGCCTTCACCATTAAGAAAATCCTGGATGAGAAACATTTTAGTACCATCGACAAACTATCTTTTAGAAACACAAGCACTAATAGTCACGCTATAAGAATTAAAAATATATGCAAATCAAGGATAAAAAGAAGAAAATATCAGTGCCCTTACAGTATATGGACAAACCAGTTGTGGCCAGCTTTCGGTAGCCCGTACGGTGCATGGGCAAACCTGTTAAGGGGTTAAAGCAACACAAATCTTCTGTAGGATGAACAAGGATGACTGTAAATATAAGACAGTAGATGCAAACGGGTGTTAATATTTGCCCTTTTTATTCATAATCGTAAGCAGTTTATTTTTATGAATAGGAAAACTGTTAAAAATGGTACAGTTTTTTTATTTTTTAAAAATTTAGTGTTTTAAGTAGGGAATTTTATACATCACACTGTTTGTAATAATAGCATGGTGGTACATAGGTATGATTAAGCCAATTGAATATTTCAAATTATTTTAATATCAATCACTTAAGCTGTGCTTATAATACAATTTTATTTAAATAACTTTCGTAAACAGCTGACATGTTAACGATTATTAATTATATGTATATATGTTTCTACACTACCCTTTTATACATAATAAAATATTACCATTACAAAAACTTCAAAATACATACTTTGCGTAGATTATTTTCTGTATCAGGTACATAACTTCGACACTAAATAATAATCATGTTTTTCTTTCTTGGATTTTTATTTGATAATTTTCTCAGAAAAGTTTCCAGAGCAAAAATGAGATGATCGCAGCATTAAGAACTTAAATATGTTTTTATTTAGACCATTTATTTGCAGCTTCCAACTTGAAAAGGACAACACAGAAGCAAGCCTTAATAAAGGGATTTGAGATTCAAGATAAATTTATTAGCTCTTAATGACGTCTGAAGACTTCTTGAGGATTTGGGCCCTATGAAAAGTCTGTCTCACCTGTGACAGTTTTAAGTAGGCAGTGTGTAGCGTGTGAAGTCTAATAATCGTACAAATAAATGTATGTGACTCACTATCTCCCATACTTAGGCACTAGAGGTTAGTGTGGTGTGGTAGTTAGGAGAGGGGGGTGCCAGCTCAGGTGTCGTCCACGTCACTTGACCATGGTTCAAAATTACGTGGTCCGTCGCCAAAAGCCCTCGTGTAGCTGAACAGTGCGACGTTAATATTCAATCAATCAATCAATCATAGGCACTAGAGATGTCGATTCTTTTCGAAAAAGATCGATTTTTAAATCGATTCGAATCATAACTTGATGAATCGATTCACAAAAAATCGAGGTCTAAAAGATCGATTTCTAAAAAATCGATTTTTTTTCAAATCTGCATTTACAATTTAAATATAAATCCATTTTAGGAAAAACAAGAAAGATACCATAATAAACGATCTCTTTTCAGTAAAATCAGAGAATTTTTCGGTTCAGGGTATTCGACAATTACAATTATTTTTATTACCATATCAAAATATCAGGTATAAAAGAAGACATTTATTTTCTAAATGTATTTGTTGCATTAAAAAGTTTAGAAAATAGATAATATAGTTTATAGTTCCCAATGTTTAATATATAAGCTTTTTAAAAACAACAGCCTGTCAAGTCTACTGCAATCCAAGCCGTTCCGCTCATCACTTGCGAGGTTGCCGGCAATCGAAAAAAGGAACATATGATCCAACGATACTCATGTACATCATGGCTATTGAGTGAACGTGATGATAAATACAGTTTTTTTTGTTCTTGCCAGTAAATTAGCCCTTTAGCCGCCAACACCGTAATATGGCAGGTTTTTAAGTAAGCTAATTGTAAATAATTTTATGGTTTTTTTTTACCAAAACAGAAAAAATCGATTTTCGATTTCCTAGGATGAAACATCGATTCACTTAATAGATTCAGTGCTACATATCGATTTCAAAATTGATTTTTTTGGCCGAGAAATCGATTTTTCGATTAATCGATCTAAGATCGTCATCCCTATTAGGCACAAACCGAATGCCATCTTTCCAATATATGAGTAATGTTGGTGTACGGATGTAGGGATGGGCCTACATGGACGATAGATATGACAAAATAATTCAATCTTGTCTCAACCACCAGAATGAAAATCGTTTAACACGAAATATTTTTTTTTCGTGTTATACACACAGTTAACTTTAAAAAAACTTTTAAATTATTCTAAAACTTTTATTAATAATTCTTTTAACTATTTTTTACATTTTGATTTGCAGGTAGAACTATTTTCTCTCTGTCGCATTATGTATAAGATGAAAAAAAAAGCTAACGGCGAAATAATGAAGAAAAACCGACATTAAAGAAAAAGAGTTATGCAGAAATTCTACTTTTTTATTTTGGAAGAAAATAAAATCGTCTGCGCCACTATAAAATATTATTTTAATACAAGACAGTATATTTTTATTACAAAAATTAATAGCGAGATAAAAAAGACAACCGAAACAATTCTTTAAAACTCTTTGTAAGAATTTGATTTTGAAATTTTATCCACAAATTGAAAAGTAGTGCTGAAAGGCGTACTTTATTTTAACCAATATATTACTTACTTTCAGTATTTAATTACTATTTATTTGCTATTTTTGATAATTTATTTACTATTAATACTATCATTCCATATAAATGCTTAAATTAAAACAATACTAATAGTACAATAATAAGATAAAATTTATTTTTTGTGCACATATTTTGTTATTTTTTTATTATTCAAACATGCACATTGATAACACGTTTGAAAATAATCTTCGTGCATTGAATCGCTTCACTTATTTACGACAGCATTCTTGCGATCCTTAAAATCAGGGACGCATTTACATGTACGACTATTAAAGTTAAGGAATACTAGGAATTTGCTATGGATTGCAAAGACAAAAAAACTTAAAGATAATTTAAAATAGCTTATTTATTTAAGTTATTTAAATTATTTATATATTTTTCACAAAATAAATAATAAAAAATGTGAATTAAAAGTTAATAAAAAAAACATCTGACATAATGATACCATTAATTAAAAAACTTTTTGTTATTCAGTTCTAAATTTGTAAACAAACATGAAGCTAGTTATAAATTTTAATTAATACTTCTATCAATTTTTTAAAAAATTGTTTTAAATACATTGACAAAAAATTTATTTAAATACAATATTTTGGCAAAAAAATTAACTCAGAATAATCTTTTTTCCTATTGTTCTCCTTTTGTGAAAAATGCTTCTATTAGAATAATATTTTGCCTGTATATAGCTCAGACTAGAATTTTTGAAATACATAACTTAGAAGTGGGTTTATACATATTTTATGACAACAGAGGGGAGCAATTTTAAGAAAAAAACGTGAATAATTATTTCAATTGGTGGTAACTCTGAAAATAATGCGAATTTTTCAAAAATTCTAGTTGAGCCTCTATAGAGAGATCTGAGCTACATACAAGCAAAATATTATTATAATAGAAACACTTGTCACAAAAGGAGAACATTTGGAAAAAAATTATTCGAAGTTAATTTTTTGCCAAAATATATGTAAATAAATTTTTTTTGTCAAAATGTTCTTAAAACAATTTTATGCATGTATTCTAATCTGAGTGACACTAAATATCATGGAAATGATCCATTTATGCACTTTTTTAAAATCACGGTTCCGAACGTAGTCGGATGCCTTAAACTGTTGATTATATTTTGAGTATAGTGAACTGAACTTTTTTTACAGTAATTTATTAACTATTAAGGATTTATTTACCAATAATTAATTTGCCCTTTGTGATTTAAAAATTTAAATAAGACTCATGAAATTTATTTTAATATTTAAACACAAAATAGAGAAAAACGGCCCTTGAGAGTTAAAAGTAAATTATTAAAACAGAATTAAATTTTGTGAAATTTTCAGTGTGGGGTTTTCCAGAAAAAAGCCCCCTCTTACTATTTTTTTTTAATTATCAAGCTTTTTAAATAACTTAACTCAGTGACGCAACACCCTATGGGGGATAGGGCCTACTGTGCCCAACTCAGTATACGTCACCTTGGGCCCTTAGGTGCATGGGTGATGATGTTCCGGTCAGGTGGTCACTCTGACTCGAATTATTAAACTTATAGCATGTTCTCATGGTTCCTTTCCTTCGAAGAATATTATACAGAAATAAAAACAGGAAATCTTTATACAGAAACTTCTAATATACTATAGAGAAAATCTTGAAATTTAGACATGGTATGGGAACGAAAAGGGTACGGCATTAGCCCATTGCCTTCCTTACTTGGTCATGGTTTCAGATAATGATGGCAATAAAAAATAACTAGAAAGTATGAAAGAATATGATGCTATGAATATTATACGAAGGAAGAAGTTAGAGCATTTATATTTGAGGATACAAGATGTATCTGTAGAGTTTGTCTAATGAAATAGTTCATTTGAATTGCGAGTGAATATCTTGAAATTTTAAACAACATTGCTTTGTATGTAATTTTGCATATGTTAAACTTCTTAATGATATTGATTTTCCATGAAAATAATTATGTCAATGTAATTTATTTAAAATCTGTAAGTATGCAGTTATCCTTCCCCCTCCTAAAACAGTATCAGAATATTTTTGATAAAATGAGTTTTTCTTGCTTGAACTTTTTAAAACCAAAAATTTACTCATAAGTATTTATTAAATATTACAAATGCTTTTTATACACAATATTTGATGTTATATTGAAGAAAGAAGAAAACTACTGTGTATTTGGCGGTCATAAAAGAATAAAAATCATTATAAAAAAATGAATGAAAGTCATCTAACTAAAGTAAAAAAGTAAAAAGCTTACTCTCACAAAAAGTCCATCAAATTCTCAAAACACTTTGTACAAAGCTTTTGTCAAAAATATATATTTACGCGTTCTTTAAACTAACATATTTAAATGACAGAAATAGAGCAAGGTTTGGGCTAGAGCCTATTCAAATGTTTGTTTCAAAAATATTTATGGAAAAGTTTAAGTGCTACTTTAAATGTCTTAACAGAAAAAGAATTTTTAAGCACAATTACTTCTTTTGTTTTCAATACTAACGGGAAAATTAGAGGTAATGACAGGTATATTTCTGAAAAGTTTCAAAGAAAGAAAGAATAAATGCTTTTTGTATATAGTTCCTTAATCGCTTTTCTTAATTCTATCTAATCAGAGAGGTAAATTTTATCCATTCGATATTTGTAATTTTATTCCAATGGTTTTCCACTTTCTTACACATTTTTATTCGTTTGGACTCCATAGAAGAGAGATAGACACTCACACACACAATAAAAAAACATTACATGACTGCTTCTTCTGGCTAATAGCAGTAAAACTCTGAGAAGACTTGAAGCGCCATCTATCCCATTTTACATTTAATTTACAAAAGCTTTATTTACTAGTTGTTCAAATGCTTTCTCAAATGCAGAACATTTTTTTTTATAATATTCTTTTTGTTAGAATTCTTAAGAAATTATATAGAGTATAATTTTTGCGCATTAAAATCATAAATAATTTACGACCGTGTGTGTCATTAGGTTTTATATTAGAACAATGAGATATTATGTTCCATAAAATTTTAGAAGGAATTATACTTTGCGCGTCTTACCTTTGATATTTATTAAATAAATAAATTTTGTATAAGTAACGTTAGTATATTTACAATTTTTTTTAAAGATAACATCTTTTAAAAAATATTTAGGGATCTTACTAAAATAAAATGAAACATAAGACAGCTCTCGTTTATCTGTATACAAAACATTGAGGAAACATTTAAAAAACATTAGAATTATTGAGTTTTTCTCAGTTTAAATATCTTGCAAATCTCTATTGAAAGAGACAAATGTTTTCAAATAGAACGTATTTGAATAACAAATAAATTCACAAAAACACACAAAGTTTAGTTACAATATTTATTTTGGACGTGACAACATAGCTATACAATAAATAAGTTTTATTCTCGGAGGAACAAAAACACACCAAGAGCAAAATTTTGAGCAAAAATCATAGAATGAACTCGCAATGGTACGAAAAAGAATAGGTAGAAATTGATGTTTCGTAGTATAATTCGTAGCACAAAATATTGCTATTTTTGAGAAGTCTAAAGTGACAGATTCTAAAGATACCTTTACGCTGAAGAGGAGAAACAATGATAGAAGATTGAAGTAGATGTATATTTGGCATTTCTATTTTGTTGAACAATCAGTTTTATACTCGAACTCAAAATCCTGCAAATGAACAAATATAAATCATGTAACTAAACTGTATTTAAGATAATTTTTAAAATAATATAACTTAAAAAAAAGTGACAGACACTAATTCTTAATTGATACAACAGTAGATATTGTTATAGTATTATAAAATAAAAAGTAAATATATATACTTACAATGGTATTGTTCGGTGTTTTAGTGGAGGAGAGCCTTGCCAAGTCCCAAACCATATCCAAGACCCAGAGGAGATGCAAGACCAAGGGCAGCTCCATGTCCGATCACACCACCATAAGCAATGGGGGCGGCAAGAGCAGGGGCAGCGTAAGCTAAAGGAGCGGCGTGTCCGATGACAGCGGCTGCTGGGGCAACATGGTTGACAACAGGTGCTACAGGTCCGGCGTAGGGGCTAGCGATGAGGGCAGCTGCTGGGGCGCTGGCGGCGGTTCCTGGTTCGTTGGTCTTGACGGTGGCTCGGAATCCGTGTCCGTCAGCAACGTAGTCGACTCGTCGGGCCCTTCCGTCGATGTCAGCAATGGTGTAGGATCCCTTCTTGTTTCCGTGGGCATCTCCTACTTCGGATCGGGAGTTGGCAGCACCGAGTCCGTCCTTGATGTCATAACCGAAAGCGTAGTTTCCGAAAGCCTGTTAACAGTGAATAACGATTCATTATTAAACAGGTAGAGGTATGTAGTAGTGCAAGGCTTGATAAGTTGTCGATGCCATTTTACAAGTATTATGTATTGCATACTTACATCTTGGGATCGGGCGCTGTTACTGACTCCAGTGCTGATCAAAGCCCCGTGTCCCAAAAGGCCACTGGCATTGACTGCTGCAAGAGCAGCGAAGAGGATAGTAACCTATAAAATAAATATGTTGTATTAATTTTTTGTACTTCATTCATATGCAAAAAAGAAGATCTTTTGAATTTAAATTTAGAATGAGAATCTTATATTAAACACCTCATTTTGGTTATGGAAATATAGAACGCAAAAACGCTTTTCCCATATTATGGCTGAATAATGGTTTCAGTAGTTAACTTCAATATTGCATTTAAGGGTAAGTAATGTATGAATAAGGAAAGTTTTAACTTAAGTCTTACATTCAAGTAAGTTTTAAGTAAAAAAAAAATGTAATATAATGTAATTTATGTATAAAGTAAATTTTGTAGAAAAATTTTATTTACGTATAGTTAAATTTACGTGTATATTTGCTCTTTTATCTTTAGAAATGTATTTTGGTTGTATTAACGAAGTACATCACTCGCAAAAAGTAATTAAAAGGGCAATACATTATTTTAATGCTATCATTTATTTTTAAATTAATTATTACTTGTAAATGATATTAAATGTTCAACATTCGTCTGGAGGGGAAACTCTTCTTTATTTGTTAAAGTATGTTGCAGGAACAATTTACAAAACTAATGATATAGTTATGTGACAAATCTATACGGAACTTTATCACTAACCTTCTGAGTCGACCTTTTTAGGGAAATTTAATTCCCTACCTATTTCCAATCAACTCCAAAAAGCGGACAGGATTCCTTGTTATGCAGATTAGATAAAGTATTTAAGTCAAACGAAATAGTAAAGTTAGAGCAGTAGGAGATAAAAATTGAAGCAGAAAGATATAGTGAAGTTAAATTGAAGATTTCTTGTTGGAGATAATTTACTCTCAAGAGGATTCCGTTGGTAATTATTGATTTATAATTAAAGTCTCATTAAAGTTTTAAGAGTGAGATTAAAGATAAATGTTCAATAGGAACATTATTAAATATAATTCTGGGATCTCTTTTCGTGGTAATCTTTGCGTGATCGTTATTTAATTGTTAATTAATTTGATCATTAATTAAGTTAATTTAAAGGATATTATCTTTAAAACCTCATAATACTAGTTAAACATATTTGTTAATAAGTCTTTGATTCTATTTGGATAAGATAACCAAATAAAGAAAGTTGTTTATAGAAATGGCTTCTGGTTCTTACATGACTCCTATTTATTCTCGTTCTCAAAGTGAGGTCCAAGGAGACCTTCACAGTTATAGTAAAATATGATCTTAAATTCTAAGCTTACATATATATCTCTTAAACATGAAGAATTATTTTTTAAAAGATTAATCTTTCGAATTGAATTATAAGTCAAAACTAAGAATGCCTTTAAGTAAGATCTTAAAAAAAAATTTCAATACATTTTACTTAAAGTAGAATGTAAATATTCTATTTTTAGAAATCGTATAATGACACTATACAAAAATATCTATTCACTATTTAAAAAAATTTTATGAACTCCCCCAAATTCAGTAAGAAAATTTTTCAATGATTTCTTAATGTAACACCTAATATATTTCACAAAAATGCATATACATGCCTGTACGAAAATTATATTAGTATATTCCTATTAATTGAAAGTACGTAAACAATTTAAAGCATATTTCTGGTTTAAAAAATTATGCTTACATTTTGACTTTTTTTAAAAATTGGCATTTTTTAAAAATTGGCCAGAAATGAACAAACTAAATATTATTTCTAAAGTTAATTAAAATATACATTATTGTAGAAACTGATTTATATTATAAAAATATTGTCTTATTCAGATTTTTAATTAAAGATGGTTCTAAAACAGGTTTTTATTCTGTCGTTTCTAATTCCCCCTTTTGGCTAACCGGTGCCTATAATAGACATAGGCATGAAGACAGTTTCTGTTGGTCCTTAGACTTAGAACACTCGTCCGTAGAATTTTGGCTTCTTTTTGCCTCCTAAATTTGAATAATTTATAATTGACAAGGACTTCATCTGAGTCGGAACCCCATTCTACAACTTTATACAATTTCTACATGAAGATTTTAAACTCTTCTACAGATTTAACATGCATCCGACCCTTTACATATCAGGTCATTAACATAATTAGGAAATAGGGACAGCTGAAATCTCGGCAGCAACAAATCCGATACCATGACCACCCAGCGATTACAGCTCTAATTTTCATAGAAAAATGTAAACTTCTCTTAAGGTAATAAATGAAATCTAATAGCAGGACTTATATATGAGAGAGATTTATTCTAAGTATTAGTAAGATATCAAAATTTATTGAAATATTTTCATATGTTAGAGTTATAGAAATTTTAATACCATAAAATAATCTTACCTTAGCGATCATGTTTGTAGAGAAGTTACTGCAACTCACAGGAATCTAGTGAACGAATGAATTATACTGTGCTAATATACACGGAGTTTATATAGTGGTATAGTACAAGGACAATTAACTTTTTTCACTGATGTCGAATATGGTATTTGTTGATTTTAAATCTAAAGAATGTAAGCTGACGACTCCACCCTTTTTTTTAGGCATAAGCAGCTTCAAGCATTAATTAATTATATCTCCTTCAGCAATTTTTACTCTAAAGGGGAAAACGCGTAGTCGTAAATTGCTATGTATTTGCATTTCTTTTTCTTTGCTATTTAGAAGAGTTTGGGAATTGTCGTGATCATACGAGGAAATGTGAAAAAAAGCTATATTAGTGTAAAAAAAAGAATTTCTTTAATTTCTGACAAAGCTTGCGATCTTAGGTAGTTTGACCTTACCCTAAATTTGTACTGACGCTTTGGGAGAATGCGGAAGAATTATCAATGAAATTTATTTCGTGGCTTCTATTTTAATATCAGTATAGCTTTTTTGCTTGAATTTTTTTATTTGCATAGAAATAATTTTCGTACGTGGTTTCCAACAAGGAAATGTGTTTAGATGTGAACACATGTTATGATAACCAAGTTTATGTGAAGCTGTAATTTTCTTTATAAATTCGTTACTTGGAAAGAAATTCTTTTTTATTCGACTTTTCTTAAGCGTAGAAAAACTTTTTCAGGTAGAATTCCTTATATAAATTGGTACATTTCTTAATGAGTCAAATATAATTAAGTTTTTATATTGCTGTTTAAAAGACTTTCACATAAAAGTAGTTGACCATATACTCATTAATCATATCAAATATGAAATATTTGATAATGATTATATTGGACAGCTTTTTTTATACGCCATTAGTTACCTCATTTTTTATGTTCGTATATAGAGGTTAGATACTTCACATTAAGAATTGCCTCTGTACTTTAGCAGAATTCATCTCATGCATTTTACTATTAAATAAAATGTACTTTTAGTCATATTTTATAACTTCTGAAATTTATAAGAGAGGTTGTTGATTTATAAGAGTTTAATTTCTAAAAGTACATTTCTGGTTATTTTTTTCCTTAGAAGTTTTTCTTTACTTAGTTTCGTTTTTTTGGGGGGGGGGGATGATCAGTAATTTATATTCTAGAATCCTTGAATTACGCTTATATTTAAAAAATATAATAATCGCTGTTTAAGTAATATAGTAGCTATGGATGTAACATTATATGAGAAAATTTATTTTATTTTTCTTTTCTAATGCAGTGTTTCTCAAACTGTGGGGCGCGCACCCTGGGGGGCGCGAGCATATCGAAAATAAAAGATTAAAAAAATATTTACTGGAATGAAGTAAAACAAAATACTTTCTGACATAATAAAAAATACACATTTACACTGATATAATTTATATATATATCATCTGCGATATTACGTCATAAAAAATAAAAGCTTCTACTTCAAAGCCTCATTTTAGCTATCTTTGATACTGTAACCAAATAAAAAACCTTTTATTTGATTTGCTGTAATCCCATGATGAGAGATTTTTTATTACGGTTTCTTTTCAAACCAAAATGAGAAAAAACAAAACCCAGACCCATAATCAAAAAAAAATTTTAGAAAGATAAAAAAATTTATCAATGTTATATTATTGTCATCAGCTGTAGGCAGCAGAATGTATTTGCTGCGGTTTGACCTTCGAAATTACTTGTACGGTTAGTTACGTCCCTGTTCTTATGTGTATTTGTTTTTTCATTTAGGGAAGTTGTAAATAAACTATTTCTGCTGCGATTTTTTCTTGTAAAATATTTTTATGATTTTTGGAAAAGCACAGAGAGCATTTTGAAGGATTACTTGGCCAAGATTTATTTCTATGAGTTATTCCCAAACATATAAAGCGTAATGAAAAACGTTTTACATAATTTTTTTAGAACATCCATATTGTAATAAATACACATTTAATCCGGAGCGGTCATGTCGAGCACAGAGTGCACGAAATCGGTAATTCTGGCAAAACTGTTTAAATGTTACCAATGGCTCTGACACTATCCTCCTGTTTGACAGCCTTAATGTGTGAACTATAATATATTTGTCACATCTCTCCCTCCTTTTGGGAGTGGCAAACGTTTATTTACAATCTTAAGGTACTTGTTTTGACTGAGTTCCCAGTGTGATAACTTTTTTTTCCGAAATATTTTCTGTGTCCTTGAAAGTAGGTGAGTATATTTTCTCCTTATTAAATTATTCACTGGAATTACGATTTTTATTGTGTACTATAAAAATAATTATAAAAAAGGATTGGGGTGACTCAATAACCCCACTCGACCATTAGTATCGAGTGCGTGCCTGCTCCAGGGCTAAAACATGTTGAAGTCTTTTCGCTTTAAATATTAAAAATAATACAATTATTTTTCATCGGAATTTTATATTATTGTTCATTATTCAACATCAATTCTAAATGCTAATTCTGTGAGGCTTAAAATTACAGTTCGCTTAAAACTAATTATAATTTGAGCAATGATTCAAAAAAATCATTTTACATTTTTGTAAACATTGTCGCGCACTTGGCTTTACTCTCCTTAAAATTCAGCGATTATATCAATAATGTTTTATTTTCTTATAAATGAACTCGTGCAAATAGCGGGTACTTCAGCCGGTATACTTTTAATGTATCAGTGCTGCACAGAGTATTTTATAACTAATTAATTAATGCTAAATTAAGAACAAGTTTAATAAGTATTAGCGACTTCCATGGGCTTGTCTTACAGAGCAAATTTTTCAAAGGAATGCTTATGATTAGAAATTGACCCTCTGATTTCTTTCTATAAAAGCTGATATTTATAATTTGTCTTCTAAGCAGCCACCGCATTTTGCAATATGTTCCAATTTAAAAATTAGAGAAAGGAAAAATAACCTAATAATTATCCTATTACTTAATTTTTTTTTTGCTTAAAAGCAACATATACAAAATTTAATACTTATGTCATGAATTTGTACGGTTTATAATAAAGATTGTTGCTTTAGCGTCAAAGTGCATTATTATTGCATCCAGTACATTATTAATGTATAAGGGGGGCGCGATAAAAATTGCGATTGAAAAGGGGGGCACCAGTATTGAAAGTTTGAGAAGCACTGTTCTAATGGATGCTTTTTGTGGTTTAAAATACATTTTGAAAGGGGAAGTATGCAATATGTTTCTAAATTAATTTGTGACGGGCTCATCGCGTTTTCTACTAAAATCTCCTCTTGGGTTCTTTGGAGCCGTAAAAGGCAAATTCTTTCCAACCAAATCCAGAAGCGAAACGTGAAAATACAAATTAGAAACCTTTTAAATAGCAGAAGTTTAACGTAACTATTGGGAAGAGATTATGCTAGTCTGGTTTAAGCGCGTGAACTGAAGGAAGAGAAGAAAGCCGTCGTTGATTGTGTGAAGCTATCCGTGACAGAACGTTCGAATCAAGGTGGATCCAATTCCACACGAGTTATTCTAGAGATATTGAGGATCCGAGAAGATTGCGATTAAACAAGAAACTTTGGTAGGATAATTCTAGTATCCATTAGTAACTGAGATATAAACAGAGATTAGGAATAGAAGGGAAAGTGAAATATGGTGGTTAAGATCGCGCTTATTTGGTAATACGTATTGCGTGTTTTCTCACTTCAGATCCGCTGTTATAATATAAATATTATCATTGTTAGTGTTTAAGTTAACATCTTAATAAAGACATTTTAAGATCATGACAACGCCTGGGTCTTCATTCAATCCCACGCCTCTAGATCACGAAGTTAACTTAGGAGTGAGGTATCATCCACGGGGGAATACTTCACAAATTCTTTAATTTTTAACATTTTGATCTTAGTGCAACGTTTAAAACCCATTGCCCAGTTTACTAGAAATATCTTCGATATCCTCTTTCACCCTCAGTGGAGTTGTCCCGTGTCCCCGTGTTCTAATTATAAAATAATGTGTGTTTAATATTACTTGTATGCTTTAAATTATAAAATATCCTTAAAATTAATTAATTTTAGTATAAAATTATTTTTTTAATAGTGAAAATAAAGTGAATTCTTCGACATTCTTTTTTCTTGCAGTTTTTCTTTCTTTCTTTTTTGGTGGGTAAGATATAAAAAATAAACATATACTAATTTAAAAAAAGTGTGAATAATTTCTTTTTTTAATATATAGTGTTTATGAATTTAAAATTTGGTTTATAAATTATATTAAAAGATGAGCCTCTATATAACGAATTTTCCATATAACGAACTTTTTTCCGGGATTTAGAGACTTCGTTATATAGAGGCCCGACTGTATTTCTAAATTTTAGTTTGTTCCAGAAATACTTTTTTAATACATTTTAATAGCTATATATTTTGAGCCAATATTTTCATATTTTAATCGAATTGGTTATAAATATAAGATTTGATTAAATATAAATGACATTAAATAAAATAAATAAATTTTTAATTAATATTTATAGTTAATTACATGCAAGACAATGCTTTTCAAACTTTTAATATTTGTGACCCAATTTTCAGTCAATTTCATCGCGCGCCCCTCATACAATAACATTGTATTGAATGCAATTATAATGTACTTTGACTTAAATTATAAACCATATAAATTATCAGGATAAGTTTTGTTGTTGTTGTTGTTACTAATGCCACCTGTCTGACGTAGTCAGAACGAGGCCCACGAAATTCATTGTGGCAAGGAGCTAGAAGTACGCCTGTCGTTGGCCTTGAGCACCATACAGGTAACAGTACAATTTAGCTCGGTGAAACTCCCCGAAGGGACGATAGATGGCGACACCACCTATCTCCACCTCCAGAATTTCTGCATGGGACTGAAGGTGAGGGAAATTTTCTCCAGTCCCCTGCACACGTGACTCAGCCCACAAGACTTCGGACCAACTGATTTAACGAGCACGTACTCTGTATGTACTCGGAGGGTATTTGGTGGCATCGGGCATCGAACCCAGGCCTTCCGGTCTGGAGGCCGAAGCTCTAACCACTAGGCTACTACCCTTTAAATTTTGTTTATAATTTTGTAAAGGAAAAGACCATGGAAGTGGCCAGTGTTATTATTCTTGTCTTTAATTTAATGTTGATAAATTAACTATCAAATACATTGAGCAGTATTGATACACTTATAAGTATATCAGTGTATGCATTTATTTTTTATTTTGTCAGCTGTCAAAGCTCAGATGCAACACAAGTGTACATTTGATGACTAACGAATGTCATCTGAGTGGAACTTATTCACAAAAGACCAATCAAAATGCAGGTATATTGCATGCACATTTGATAATTCATGAACATGACTGAGACTAAATAGAATGTTTAGAATTCGTGTGTTGCAATGGACGATTAGCTTTTGATTTCATAATAAATTTAATGGAACTAATAGTTTATACTTAAGATAAGAATAAAAAAGAAAAAGCCGTAAAAGATTCCAAGAGTAAGAAAATTTGAGCTTAGTGCTTTTGAAGACCCGCCACGTAGAGGGCTTATTCACGCAAAATCGGTCGGAGTTCAATGTCCTCCCACTGACGTGGGGTGGAAGTTCGGAGGAGAGGGGAGTACCGATTCAGGGGTCATCCTCATTACTTGACCATGGCTCAAAATTACGCCTTCAACTTTTGTCCTTGCCCCTCTTAGGCTAAAATCTAAAAAAACATTATCAATGCACATAAATAAATTCGTTATGCAAACTTAAACGCTGCTTTAGCCGGTGCATACGGGAACGCATGAGTTCATCTTAAATTTTTAACATTTGTTATTTGTTTTACTCCGGTCTGGTCTCAAAATATTCTAAACATCTTGAAATTGGAGAATATATTTTATTTTTCACAAAAATAATAATTTAAATATCCAATGGTGACTACTTTTTTATTTATAATCGCCCTGGCACAAAATCCTGCAACTTCTCCGTGACGAGTATACTCGTCAATCAAAGATTACTGGTTAAAAAAGTCTATCACATATGTTAACTAAAAAACGTATTAGCATGATATGTGTGTTATATAAAAATGATTATTTACATGTAAGATTTCTGAATGAAAGAAATCGTTTATTTTGATAAAAAATGTGATTTTTCAAGTTTTAGCTATTTATGGTATAAGGTAGAATTAAGCAATGTCTTTAAACGAATATGTTATGTTCTTTAATTGGAAATATTTAAATTTTTTAGGTTAATATGGATTAGGTTTAGGTGAAAAATGTGTTTCATTATATGCTTTATATGGGAAATATCTACAATAAAAATAAGAGAAAAACTTGAAAAATCAAGAAAATGTAATGCTTATGATTTAGTAATGAGTAATGTGTCAGAAAAAAAGAAAAAGAAAATTTAGAGAGAGAGAAAGAAAAAGAGGTTTTTTATCGACCAGAAGGGAAGTTAATGAAGTTGATTAAACTACTCAATATAGTGTTTTATTATTATCAGATGATTTTTAAAAGGAAAAGACACTTAAGTTTTATATGAATTGATTGATTGAGAGTCGAAAGCTTACTTTTCACGTACCATACTCCAATACACCGCCAAATACACTGGTGTGCAAAAATTAAGGACGAAGTCGAAAAATTAGCATATCAGCTGAACGAAGAGGCAGAGCGGACAGAAAGACCAATCAGGAGATTAAGTAAGGTGATGTACGGTAGCACATGCGCAGATATGCCAGTAGACGTAATGGGGGAGTATCTGAGTAGTATAAAGCATGTTGTCGGTGTAAGATCAGTATTTCTGGCAAAGAGATTGCACGCCGTATAGCAGTTAAAATCACACCGAGGTGCTGCCTCAGCGAGAAATGGCGGATAATCAATCTGTTAGACGACATCTGGAGGCTTTTACCCGAGGTCGAATCATTGGGAAGTTGGAGGAAGGTCGCAGTGTGACAAGTGTGGCTGCAGAGTTCGGAATTGCTCACAGCATCGTTTCACGACTTTGGAGACAATTTCAAACTACAGGAACAGCTATCCGGGGGTTCAGTAGTGGTCGTCCAAGAGGAACCACACCCGCAGATGACCGGTACATTGTCTTACAGGCCAGAAGAAACAGGCGGCAGACAGCGGGAGAAATCGCTAGACACACGACACAGGCGACTGGACGACCGATATCGCGTTTTACCGTGGCCAGAAGACTGCACGGTGGCGGTCTGTTTGCACGACGCCCTGTATGGTGTGTACCTTTAACGACTGCCCATCGGAGAAGGCGTTCTCTGTGGTACCGGGAACACCGGAATTGGAGAGACAATTAATGGGGACGAGTACTCTTTACAGATGAGAGCATATTCAGTTTGAGTAGCGATTCTCATCGCATACTCATCTGGAGAGAGCGGGGAAGCCGCAATCATCCCTCGAACATCATTGAAAGGGACAGGTATGGAGGTCGCGGTGTTTTGGTTTGGGGAGGCATCATGCTTGGTAGTCGTACAGACCTTCACATCTTCGACGCAGGTTCAGTCAACGGGACCCGTTATTGTAACGAGATTCTTCTTCCATATGGGCGTCTTTTTAGAGGCGCTATGGGTCTGCAGTTCCTTTTCATGGACGACAATGCACCATGTCATCGCATAGTAGCTGCCGAACAGCTCTTAGAGAGTGAGAATTTTGAACGTATGGATTGGCCGGCACGATCTCCGGATCTCAATTCCATCGAGCATGTATGGGATTTTCTAGGCAGGCGCTTGGCAGATCGTACCTTACCACCAGTAACGATTCGGGAGCTTCGATTGGCGCTGCAAGACGAATGGGCAGCAATGCCTCAACAACTCATTGACACCCTCATTCTCAGCATGGGGAGACGCCGTGAAACCTGCCTAGAAGTTAGGGGAGATCATATCCCCTACTAAAGACCGGATGTTTCTTGCTGGACAACCATCACAGGGATGTTTCGGCCTTCAGTCGCATTGCGCTCCATGCTACTTTTTCAATCAAGCTTCTTTTTATCCCTCTGATTTCTCTTTTAGTAAGTGTTGCTTACATATTACACATGTCCTTACGTATTGGGGATCTTACGGTATTAAATGTGTTGATTTGGAAAGCTTTTGTACAAAGTTATATTGAAAAAATCGTCTCGTCCTTAATTTTTGCACACCAGTGTATATTCTTTTTATTTTATCGATTCTCGCAGCGTTTCTCAAATTGTGGGGCACTTCCCCTAGGGGGAGGCGTTGTAACCTTAAATAAGGGGAGGGGAAGGAATCGTGAGCATATCGAAAGCAACAGATTTAAAATATTACAAATTTATTGAAAGGAAGCAAAACAAAATACATTCTGACATAGTAAAATTACAATACACATTTACACTGATATAATATACCTATAAATATATTAGTACTGCACAATGTATTTGATAATTAATGTGTGTACCATTACTATGTTAAAACAATCCTATTAATTACTTGGGATTCCTATTGTCTTGTCATTTACAGAATTGTATTTAATAATTATCTTGATAATTCAAATCGTATTCTAGCTTTATATAAAGTACATTATTATTTCTTTCAATTTATTATTATTATGTGGAGGGGGTTGCGATAAAAATTATGATTGAAAACTGAATCGAAAGCATTGAAAGTTTTAGAGCACTGGATTATCGAGAACAAAGAACGGTAAAAAAATAAAATTTTTAATTAATAATCAGCATTAATTAATGAAATAAATTACTATTAATTATTTTACGTGCTATACATATAGGATTATAACCAACTGAAAAAAAAATCAAGGGTGCAGGAGAGTGTTCGAACCCCTGGACATCCCCTCTTCTTCTTGGGTGCGTCACTGATGATGAGCTACTGAAAGTAAAAAGATTGGAGTTTCGTACTTAAGAGGCTTTCTCATCTACATGTACTGATTATATATTTGAAATATTTTCACAATAAATAATTTCCCTTTAGGGAAAAAACAGTATTACCAATGCCATATATGACTAGGTTTATTATAATAATGGATAATTTATTAAGTACCCATTATTTAAGATTTTCCGCCCATCCGGTATAGTGTTAGTGACACTGACTGCTGTGCCTAACGGCCGGGGCTCTATTCTAGGAGAAGACATCTTCGTGGCATGGGGGTACTCTAAATAGCCGACGAGCCGCAAGTTCTCTTGTAAGAGAGGTGGAAGGCCCCTGACCACTTCCAGGGTGTTCTCTCAAAATTGTGGTGGAACCGAGCCACAAAATGTACTGTCACTTGCATAGTGCTTAAAGCTACGGATAATGTAGTCCTTTTCCGCGATGAATTTCGTGGGCCTTAATCTGACACCAGTAGACAGGTGGCATTAACAACAACATTATATATATATATATATTTAAGATTTGATCTTAAAAAAATTACCTTTTCTTCCTATAAAAGTTAGTGCTGTAATCACAAAGGGAGAGAAGGTGATGTTTTACCTTTTACAATAAGTAAGTGAGAATGTTTCAGGTAGCGTAGCATCGTTGTCGGTTGATAAACGGACACGTAACTGTTGGTTAGCAAACTTGAATTTCTTAATTTCAAACAAATACCATTACGTAGCAAGACCAGATGAGCTCTAAAATTTTTCGGGGATCCAACTTCTTCATTTAAAATGGCATAAACATGAAAAGTATACTGCTAAGTTATGTATATTGGCTTTATCATCTTAAATGAAAATCTCTATGATTCTCTCTCTCTCTCTCGCGCGCGTAGTTCGAAATAATATCTGAAAAAAATACAAGTACACACACTAGTTTTTTGCAATGAATGTATCACCAACTACAACCGATGCTGTGCCAAGGATTCATTTAAAATTATATCAATTATAAACCTCATATACACTGCTGGCCACTGTAAATGCAACACCAAGAAAGACAAGAGATAGCACAACAAAATTTATTTTGTAGTTAATATGTTGACCAAGTATAAAAAAAATGATTAAATTTATAGACTTCTGTGAAGTGTGGTTAGCTGCCAGAATCAGTAGCCAGAGTAGCCGTCATTGTTGGAAATCACCACTGCCACAAGCTTCGGCATTGATTCAAAGAGATTTTGATGTGTTCTTGGGGTACAGCAGACCAAGCAGCTTCCACACGTTACCAAAATTGAACTGGTGTGGCAGATGAGGGTGTAATCTGGGTCAATCGTTGAGCAACCATAGGCCACATATTTTCTATCGGTGAAAGATTTGAAGAGCGAGCCGGCCAGGTAAGCAATTCAATCTGGTGATTGACGAAGAACCTTTGGAGAATGCGTGCCACGTGTGGTCGCGCAATATCCTGTTGAAATATGGCTGTGGCCAAGCCCTGAAGGTAAGGAAGGACAACTGGCTCCAACACCTCGGAGATGTAGCGCTGGCTGTTTAAAGTACCGGCAAAGCGTACTAGAGAAGTGCGAGAGTGAAAGCCAATACTACCCCATACCATAATACCCGGTGCAGGACCAGTGTGGTGGTGCATAACTGTTCAGCATCCTCTCTCCACGGTGTCTCCAGACTCGAATCCAACCATCGTGGTGTTGCAGACAGATGCGTGACTCGTCAGTAAAGACAACTTCATTCCATTCTGTCACCCACATCCTTCTTTCATCGCACTATTGGCGGCGGAGACGTCTGTGGTTCTGCGTCCAGGGTAGACTAAGCAATGGACGTCTTGCGGACAGACCACTCTGCTGTAAACGGCGTCGAATGGTAAGCGCAGACACTGAATGATGCGTTACAGACTCAATGTGCTGTGCAACGGCTCGTGATGTGAATGAGTGATCTGTCACTGCCATGCGCACAATTCGCCTGTACTCACGTGAAGTGGTGCACTGAGGTGGATGCGATCGACCAAGTCAGTCCGTCGTACCTTCTTGCATCCAACGGTCAGAAATCCGCATTACAGTTGTTTTGTTTCGTCCAACATGACTACCAATTTCCCTGAAAGACAATCCACAATCACGGTAGGCCACTATCCTTCCTCTGTCGAACTCGGATACTTGATCAAAAGCTGATCGCTGTTTTCTACGAGACATAACTGATCGTTTTTTAAAAAAATCACAATAAAAACACAATTGCCGAACTTGAAATCGTCGAAATCTCCAAGCCTTAAATAGCACTTTGAGGTGGCGCCACAGGCGCGCGTGATGAGTGTCTGCGCTGAAATTATAATCATTTGCATATCTCACCTCCACTAATGCATGTTATAAATTTCATGTTATTTGCATGCTTCCTTCAGGGTGTTGCATTTACGGTGGCCAGGAGTGTATATAAAATCTAGATTTAAATTTTCTAAAAAATTTAACAGATAAATTGATTTTTTTAAACCGGTTAATGGTGAAATAACTTGAACCACTTGTTAAAAACAGTTCTGGTGTACTCTAAATGTGGTGAATTGGGTCTCATAGACAAAGCTCGATCCGAACTAAACACAGATAGGATAGAAATTTAATAATGGTTTCTTAAACACTGAATCCATTAACGAGATGCATATATATATATATATATATATATATATATATATATATATATATATGTGTGTGTGTGTATACGTAGCTAAGGTTGAAAGATACATTACTATCTTTAAGTAACTTTACTTAAGGTTTTTTTCAAAGCCAATCTCTGTGTTAGACTATTAATACCTCCACTTATCGTTTTGCTACCATTCAGAGACATCCTTCAAGGTATTCTCAAGTAATCATCCTCAAATCCTCTTTAATGTTCCTTTCGTTATCAACTTTAATTCAGAATAAATAGTTATACTTATTTACATGTATCACAGTTTTTCACATGGCGAATTTCTCATCTCAAAAAAACATCATTAAGTACCCCTATAGGTTAGTTAAGAGAAAGGTGTATGAGATCTTGCGATAAAAGTATTGGATATTAATTTTATTTTTAAATAAACTTAATTCTTACAGTTTCAGTATTATTTGAAGTCTAATAAAAAGTGGATTGAATAATTTGAATATCGGATTAATTGTATATGAATATGTTAATAATTTTTCACTGTACATATTACTTGTTTTAATTTTTCATTACTTGCTTTAAAAATAATGCAAGTTCCTCAAATTTAGATTCTTAGAAATTAAAATCTTTTTTTTGGTTTACGAAAATAACTATTACGGAAATGGAAATAGGTATATGCCAACTTTTAAAAAAAATTATTTTATATTTTAACTTAACATTCATTTAAATAACATGTAGTATTTGTTCAATTTTTTCCCCGAAACAGTTATGTAAGTTTTACGAGTATGTAATGAAAAGAAAATTATTTTTTTAAAGTGCATAAATGCAGTTAAAAAGTTTTTGAAAAAAAATAATCTCTCTTTTCTATCAACTTAATTTTTTTAATGCAGATCTGTATCTTTTACGCAAATGAATCTAAGATTTGAATTAAGTTTGAATATTTTTTATCTCTTTTTAAATTTTTTTTTTTCTGTAAATGAGTTTAGGAGTATGTCTATGTCATGTCTTTTTGAACTGCAATTAGATTTCAAGAACAGAAATTTTCCTTTCAAACCGTACTTTTTGTGAATTTTTATTCTCCTTCACACACTGTTGGTCAATTTCTCTTTTTGTTACTTCGCCCGATTTTTTTTCTTCACCAAATCAACCTTTATGAATAATATCTGCTTTTTCTCTAGGTCACTCATTGTTTTCACTAAAAACTCCCACCAAAAATTAGATGGACAAAACTCTTACAACAAGAATTTTATTTTCAAGCGTTCTCCTTGCGCGATCTCTCTCACTATATTTACACACACAGTAGCGTCCACTCACGACGGATATTCCCTTGTAATATTTTGGGGCGTCAGAAGAATTATTTGTACAACACTGAACAATATCTTAAGACAAAAATTTTATTTACTCTGCTTGCAAACATGATTGAAGATGAAAAGAGCTATTAAAAATGCTTTTACTGGACTTTTTCTGATAAATTCTTCAATTTGTTATTCAAATAACAGAAACCCCTCGGGGGGGTCACCTTCTTTAGATGAGTAGGGGTGTCACAATCCCGAGGTACCCTAGTGATCTTTTCCTTATCCCAAGGAGTTTACTGTCTTTGGTAAACACGAGTGTCACGACCCCAGGGTACCCTAGTGATCCTTCTCTATTTTCGACCCTCCTTCTTGTCATTCAATTTATCCTTTTTTTTTCTTTTCCCGTCTAGACCACAGTTTCAAAATATGTGAAACATACGCGTTTAAAATTACAAATTAATTTGTTTTACTTACATAACAACTATTATTATTGACATATTTTGGATTTCATTCTGTATTGAATTAAATTAATTTTATTTTCACTTAATTCATTCCCTATTATTTCGCTGTTTCTATTGCTTATTTGTTATTTATTTTTTACTAATACCTTTGGTTTCCTAACCCGTACGTTTGCCGTGTGCGGCGTTCCGTAATGAGGAAAATGGTGTCCTGGGAATACCTTTGGCCCACGCTTCGCTGTAGACGGGTGGCAGGAGTGAGTCCGCTCTTGTCAATCGGCTGGTGATACCTCTCTTCGGTGTCTCCGGAGAGACATTGCTGTAGGGTTAGTGCTGCAGATGAGGGGTGGCGGGTTTACCCATTGGATCCTCGCCCTGATGCTGTAGCACTATATTCTGGGTGTACTCCAGGTAAGCGCCGAGCCTGGTTTTGCCAGATGACCGGCACACTGCCTCCCTTTTTGAACTCCGTGGTGTATGGAGGTTCGCCAGAATCAAGTTGTATTCGCGCCTATGGATCCAAGTCAGCTGTGCCCGGGTTAAATCCTTGTATTACCCAATATCAACATTAACAGTATTGCCTCGCATTCTCGATTTTTTAATTTTTTCATTACCGAACCACGAAATGTCCCAGAAGTCTCACTTTGACATACAAAAGTCCCTTAAAGGATTAAGTCCCTTAAGTCCCTTAGGTGGAGACCCGAAATTTGTAAGGAAATTACGTTCTGGGGACTAATTGATGGAAACTGTATCTGATACACAATCAAAATCTTTCTTATTGGTAAAAACATTTTTAGACTCTACTTTAACCGTTACTGCTCACAAATTATTGAACTCTTGTCGTGGTGTCATATCTGAGCCGGACCTTTTGTGCACTACAGAAGCAGAAATTCTCGAAGGACTTTCTGACGAGGGTGTTACACAGGTCAGAAGAATTATAATAATAAAAGACTCAACACGTTTACCTACTAAACATATAATTTTAACCTTTAATAGTCCGAAATTACCTACTACTATTAAAGTCGGATATATTTAAACTGCAAAATGCGACATTATGTTCCGAATCCTCTGCCCTGCTTCAAGTGTCAGATTTTTGGACACTCTCAAACTTCCTGCCGCGGTCAACTGACGTGCTTTAGAAGTGCATCTGTTGGGCATTCTTTCACGGATTGCTGTCTGGAGCCTAAGTGTGTTATATGTTCACAACCTCATTCATCAGATTCTAAATTATGCACAAAATGGAAATTAGAAAAACAGATCAAGAAATTAAAACCAATAAAAATATACCCTTTTTAGAATTAGCGCGTAAATTAATAGCTCCACAGATATACCAAACATAAGCTCGGGCTGCTAAACCTTTAGCTATATCCAAAACTACACAAACAGATCTAGTTACAACAAATATAATCTACCCACCCTTGGAATGCTTGAAACCCTTATCTCAGTGTTTCTCAAAGTGTGGGGCGCGCCCCCCTGGGGGGCGCGATGACCCCTACAAGGGGGGCGCGAGCGTATCGAAAATGTAAAGATTTTTTTTTAAAAAAAATAACCTGAAAGAGAAGTAAAACAAAATGCTTTCTTCCATAATAAAAAAAATACACACAACAACACTGACATAATTTATGTTTATTATCTGGCTTTTTTCCGTCATCAAATAGCTATCTTTGATCCCAAAACCAAATTAAAGAAAAAAAAAAACATTTTGTTTTATTTGCTGTATTTCCTCAATGAGAGATTTTTTTTTTTTTATTACGTTTTAACATAAAATATTACTCGTTAAAAGAAAAACGAAACCCAGACCTGAGAAAATTCTAAGAAGATAAACAATTCACCACTGTAATTATTATTGAAGTACTGTACATTAGTTGTAGAAAAAGAAAAGGAAGTCACATGCTTCACTTTTCAGCCAGGCTGCATAGTACGTTTGCTAATCATTTGATTGACCTTCAATCTTATGGTATGGTTATTATCAATATTAGTTCCCTCCCATCTTTTATGCGTTTGCTTTTCGCTTAGGGAAATTGTAAATAATTGAGTTTTGCGATATTTGGAAAAGAATTGATTGGTTTAACATTTCTGTAGGATAATTGAAAAGTGTCTGATTTGCGTCCTTTATTATGGTCTTGTACTTTTGAATCATTTTAGTTCAGTTTTATTTGGATTTTTCTCAAATCATCAAACAATTGAATAGTCCTTGAAAGAAGGTAAGTATACTTTCTATAAATTAAAATATTCACTAGAATTCCGATTTGTATCGTGTACAGTAAAAATAATTCTAAGCAAATGATTGGGGTGACTGTGTTCCTCCGCACTACCATTAATGTTAGTATCGAGTACGCGCCTGCTCCCGGGTTAAAACATTTTGAAGTCTTCTCGCTTTAAATGTTAAAAAGTAACACAATTATTCTTCATCGGAATTTTATATTCTTTTTCATAATTTAACATTAATTCTAAATGCTAATTGTGTGAGGTTTAAAAAATTACAGTTCTTTTAAACAGTTATTTACAATTATAGCATTTATCTAAAAAAAAAAAAATTACATTTTTGTATACAATGTCGTGCACACAGTTTTACTCTCCTTACAGTTCAGCTATTATATCAAGAATAATGTTTTATTTTTTTGAAAAATGAACTCGTGCGAAGAGTCGGTGTTTCAGCCAGTATACGTTTGATGTATCAGTACTGAAGAAGGTATTTTATAAATAATTTCTTATTACTTAATTTGGCCGCGGTAGCCGAGTGTTATAGGTATCGGATCGTGGCTTGCCTTATCACGAGTTCGAGCCCAGTACCACTAAAGACCCGCCGTGTAGGGCAGCGACGCACGTTAAATCTGTTGAGAGTTGAAACGTTTTCCCGTTGGTGTGGTAGTTAGGAGAAGGGGTGCCAGCTCAGGTGTCATCCACGTCATCTTGACCATGGTTCAAAATTACGTGGTCCATCGTCAAAAGCCCTCGTGCAGCTGAACAGTGCGACGTTAATATTCAATCAATCAATCTTATTACTAAATTAAGAACAAATTTAATAATTATTAGGGACTTCCACGGGCTTGTCTTGTAGAGGAAAGTTTTTCAAAGGAAGGTTTAATATCAGAAATTGACACTTAAAGAGTTATTTTTCTATATTTAGCTGAGATCTATGTTTTGTCTTCAAGGCATCCACTGCAGAAAATCCGGTTTGAAAAAGGTAGGATGTTGAAAATGGTAATAGTATACGAAGTGCTTTTGTTTTCAGTACAGATAATTCCTCATCCACCTCTACCCCAAATTCAAAGAGCGATTTATTACAAAATTGCCTTTTAATTTTTCACTGGATGTGAAATCTATGAAGATTTCTTCTTCGGAAGTTGAGAGCCCTTCTGGGGTATCTTGAAATAGATCCCTAATCCTAACTTGCTACCAAGCTGTCCTCATCCAGAAAATACTTTTTAAAATTCTTTGCCAACATAACTAAATGATTTTACATGTTTTAAAAACAACTTTCACATGTTGTTCTACAGATTTGTAAGTTTTAACACATATCGAGCTGTGGCGTTTTTTTCATCATTTACTTCAGTAGTGGTAAATCCAAAATTTAAGTATTTTTGAGAAGATCGCCTTGATTTAATTTTCGGAACCATGCTCGTTCGTCTGTGTACTTGTTGATTCTTTATTATGGTCGAATGTTTGCTTACGACTTAAAAATGTATGTATGATATTGTTTTAATCTACTGCCGTAAATACTTAATTATCGTGAATTACAATTAACGTGGAAATTAAAAAAATGTACGTTCAAGCTAGATTCGGTAGCTATAGGAGTATCGAGTCGACCAAAACTGACTGGAATTGTACGAGGAAAAGCATTTTTACATGTTTTGCGCAGACGTCCGATAGGTTGCCCAGACTCACGCAAACGTACCCTATAATGCCAGATGTGATGGATATGATAGAGAGCGACATTGACTAGACTATTTTTCTAATTACATTTGTACTTTGAGAAATGAATGCTGAGGGAAATAAATCTTTAATTAAATACATCATTTTGCGATCTGTTCCAATTAAAAAAATTAGAGAAAGAAAAATAACATAATTCTAAGTAATATATATTTTAAGTAATTTTCTTAAAATATATATTACTTAAAAGTTACATATACACAAAATTTAATATCCTTATCGTATTAATTTGTACGGTTTATAATTAAGATCGTATTGTAACTTTAGCGTCTCTCTCTCAAAGTGCATTTTTATTGCAGTAAATACATTATTGTTGTACAGGGGGGCGAGACAAAAATTATGATTGAAAATTGGGTCGCCAGTATTGAAAGTTTGAGAAACACTGCTTTTAATGTATGAGTGGTGCACAGAGTATTTTATGACTAATTAATTAATACTAAATTAAGAACAAGTTTAATAATTATTAGCTACTTCCATGGGCTTGTCTTACAGAGCAAAGTTTTTGAAAGGAGTTTTAAGATAAGAAATTGACCCTCTGAGTTCATTTTCTATATTTAGCTGATATCTATATTTTGTCTTCTAAGCAACCACCGCATTTTGTAATATGTTCCAATTTAAAAAATCAGAGAAAGGAAAAATAACTTAGTAATTATCCTATTACTTAACTTTTTTTTGCTTAAAGTAACATATACAAAATTTAATACTTATGTCATGAATTTGTACGGTTTATAATAAATGTTGTTGCTTTATCGTAAAAGTGCATTATTATTGCATTCAGTAAATTATTATGTATAAGGGGGGGGGGGCGCGATAAAAATTGTGATTGAAAAGGGGGGCGCCAGTATTGAAAGTTTGAGAAGCACACTGCCTTATCTTCTACAAATCAGATGCCAAGTACCTCGTCTTCAATGTCTGCCGTCTCTACATCATCTTCATCAACTCAAGCTCATCTACTTCCTTCCACATCTCTCTCTCTCTCTCTTCAATAAAACCAACCATACAAATTGAATCTCAGTTATCTGAACCAATTTATACTACTGCTACTATACCCCTGACAATAGTCTAAATACCGCTGCATCAATTTTATCTACTGAAACACGTCTATTTGCTATAAACTCTGATCAATTTGCCACACTATCCACTGAAGTTAAGCCTTTAGTTCCCTTACCAGAGTCTGTCACTACTACAGCCATTAGTGAACCTTGCAATACATCTAAAAATCCAAAGAGATTAAAACAAAACTCAAAAAATAGAAGAAAGCGTGCAAAAGAACAAAAGCCAGAAGTCGAAATTGAAATGTCACATCAAATGCCCAAGAAAATCTCTTATGAAGACGAGGACATGATTATATATGTCGTCGATGAAGAGGAACAAGCAGAAGTATATACAAGAGGATGTTTATCCCCAACCAGATACAGAAAATAACTATATGTAATCATATTTATCGGACTTAGTAGAGGAAATCTTCACCAAGATCTGTTTACTTTTAATTTTCAAATTTGTTTTTTAAACATATTTTGAGATTTTACATTTTATTATTGCAACTTTTTTCATAAATCTTTTTAACGATTTTATACACTCATGTCCATAAATTAAGGATAATTCAGAACCACACAGAAATTGAACTCTAAAATTCAATAAAACTATATAAAAATGCAAAAAATATTTTATTTGTAATTGACTGGTAACAATTATACACTTATTATGGGTGATATTTTTAATTTAACGCAGGGGTTCCTAAAATTTTCAGAGTGGCAACTCCATTTTTTATACAAAAATTTTGTGCAACCCCATGAGGATTGTGTAAAGCTTACACACGCTTGGCTTGTGTTTTATTTGCAGAATATTATTGTTTTTCAATAATAAACATTCACGATATAGAATTTTAATTAAGTAACAAAATAAAAAATACATTATATATTTTTTGTTGTTTAATTAAAATTTTTAAGGCACCTTATCTTAAGATTTTTTAAATTATTGTTAGATTATTACTATAGTGTGGTCACCGATTTTATTTCTTTGTAAAATGCAGGGAAACCATCGTTACAAATCATTACCAACTTAAAGTAATTTTTTCCCCGTTTTTTCTCATTTTAAAAATATATACTTTCTAGAATTAAGGAATGTATTATATAATAAGAATTCTTTTTTTGTTGTGGTTTTCTTACCTTAAATAATATCTTATGCAGAAAATCAAATCAAAGCAATGAAACTGATTTGAATATATTTCTAAAGATTGCGTGTTTTCTATAGCTGGATTTAAAAATTTTATATTTTAAAAGGAAAATTTGAAATACAGCAATAAGTGTGAAAAATGAGTCCATACATTTCTTTCATCTAAGAAAAATATACGAGTATAAATAAAAAGGATGATGCATTCTCATATAAAATGATTCCCTTTAGAAAGATCAAAAGATATATAAAATTTCTAAAACACACAGGAATTGCATATGGTTAGATTACTAAGCATTGGTAATCCTAAACGTTACTTAGAGAAAAATATTAAAATTATGCAAATATTACATAATAGTGAAAATTAAAGTCAGTTGCATGAATTCACGAAACTATTTTTTGAAACCTTAATGTGATTGCCGATTGTAAAGACATTATAGATCATAGACTATATTCTATTTGGTTATGAGTTACGTATAAATTTGTTAATGATATTTAAATGAAAAACTAAGGTTTATTTTGTTAGAAATATATTTTATAAACTTCTCTCCAAGTGAGTAAAACTCGATATTCTCCCCCTCTTTCCATTGAATGTGATTTATCTACATTTCCAATAATAAAATAATTAATCTTCAATAATAAAGTAATTCTGATTCACAACTTTTTACAAACTCCTATTGAATGAATACTTACTTTTAATACATTACTATTGTACATATCAGGAAATTTAATAAACAAACAAATTAAGCAGATTTATAGAAATTCTATTTATTTGCGGGCTTTTGGGGTTATTTTCAGTTTTTGTGTTTTTGCTAACGTACGAAAATGAAACATATTATTAACATCCAGATAAATAAGTTTAATACATTGAAAATCACTAAAAATAATTTTGCTGGTTTTTAAAAAATAAAATTATTTAAATTATGATCTTTTTCTTAAATTTGAAATAATATGCTTTAATCTTGTGAAACATGAAAGTAAAATAACGACAAGACAAGAAATTGAAACTGAAAATATTTATTTACAGTTTAAATGCATGAAATAAATTAAAGCTGCTGGTATCCATAACAAAGTTATTTATGAGTACACAAAGGTTCCCTAAAATGTCGAATATCCCGAGGTCGAAAATCTTTCATTCTGGAAAGAAAACAAATATTTGTTTTCTCAGAAGAAAGTTTTCACACGATATTCATGCTCTTTTGATGAAATGAAGTCGGCAACGAAAGTTCAGAAAAGAGGCAATAGTTATCCCACTATTCAAATCAGATCTGAAAAGAAAATTTAAAATTTAATATTTTTTAATATTAAAAGTAAAACAATAATGATAAAATGAGCTAAAATTGAAATAATGCTAAAAAATTGTTTAACTTTAAATGTTAACTGCTTTGTAAAATTTAAATCATCATGTCGTATTTACTGTTTATGTTACGAATGAAAAAGAAAGTGAAGCCAGTTAAGTTGAAAAAATGATTTCTGACAATAAAGTTATCTTTTATGAAAATAATCATTATAAAAATATATACTAATAAAAATTATAATTATTTAATAAGGAAACATATCATTGATAGTATACTTACAATGATGTTCGAAGTCTTCTTAATGGATAAGAGCTTTTCCATATCCATATCCAAGACCAAGGGCAGCGCCATGTCCAAGACCAAGGGCGGCACCATGTCCAAGACCAAGGGCGGCACCATGTCCAAGACCAAGGGCGGCACCATGTCCAAGACCAAGGGCGGCACCATGTCCAAGACCAAGAGGGGCTCCATAAGCAAGAGCAGCGGGTGCAGCAAGACCAAGGGCGGCACCGTGTCCGAGAACTCCACCATAAGCAACAGGGGCGGCTCTATGGGCTACTACACCACCGTAAGCAACGGGGGCGGCAACAGCCAAAGGAGCAGCTAATGGAGCTGCGACAGCCAAGGGGGCAGCATAGGAAGCGGCGTGTCCAACAACAGCGGCTGCAGGGGCAACGTGGTTAACGACAGGGGCGACGGGTCCGGCGTAGGGGCTGGCGATGAGGGCGGCAGCAGGGGCGCTGGCGGCGGTTCCAGGTTCGTTGGTCTTGACGGTGGCTCGGAATCCGTGTCCGTCAGCAACGTAGTCGACTCGTCGGGCCCTTCCGTCGATGTCAGCAATGGTGTAGGATCCCTTTTTGTTTCCGTGGGCATCTCCTACTTCGGATCGGGAGTTGGCAGCACCGAGTCCGTCCTTGATGTCATAGCCGAAAGCGTAGTTTCCGAAAGCCTAACAAACAATACGAGTTCATTAAAATGTTGACACTACCATTTAAGTTTATGGTGGATTTTAAGATTAATACATCTATAATTATATTATGAAATTTAACACTAAAACGAATCAAGAAGTCGACTTACATCTTGAGATCGAGCGCTATTGCTGACTCCAGTGCTGACCAAAGCACCGTGTCCCAAAAGGCCACTGGCGTGGACTGCTGCAAGGGCAGCGAAAAGGATGGTGATCTGAAATATTACAAATTTAGGTGAAAAATAGAAAAAGTCTTCTTTATTTCAGTGAAAAGTATCCCCCTAAACCAATTTTTGATGATAATCAAGAATTTTCTGGTCTAAGAATAAGATGAATATTTTAATTTCTCCCTTTTATTTATTAATAATTTAATATAGTGTTTTTGTTAACTACCGGTATGTGAAAAATACTTGAAGGTCCGTGTGTGGAGGAAAATTAATATTTGCGTTAAAATATTTTAAAGTTTTATTTAAATCTAAATAGTTTTATGTTTAATATGTTTTTAAATGTAGACAGTATATAAATGATTAGAAATAAACTTGTCAGAAAATTGTTTTTCCACAATTTTATATCTGTAAAGATTATGCCAGGAGTTTAAAGTACTAACCATACCGGTTAGCGTCAAAACTCTGAAATAGTTTACCTATCCTTAGAGTTCATTGAGTTGATAAACACTTGTTTAATACAGGAAAAATAAAATATTTTCTTGGAAATATTTTATAGTTATCTTAATAACAAAAAAGGCATCTACATTTTTAAGTTTAAGCTTAAAGGTATTTAATGTGAATTTTGAATGCACAAGTATGAGCATTATTCATTAAGTACAATTTTAAAGACTTAAAATTATAGCAATATATTTCATTTGAAGTTTAAACATAAGGAAATATACACACAATTTCTTCATATTTTAATATTCAAATTAATTTTGGGAATATGCACTTCAAAATTTTCCAAAGGTTTTTATTTGAATCTTTAAATTTTAAAACTATATTTTTTACCGAATAATATGTGATAAATGTTTCATAATCACGAATTGGTTGAGTAAGGCATCTTTAATTGGAAACTATTTTTACTGTATTGGAGACTTGCGATCTCAGAGAGTTTGAATATTTTACCACACATAAGCATTTTGTTTTTATTAGTTGGTTTTTTAAAGAAAATAATGACTCTCTCTCTCGCCCTAAAACAGTATGAGTAAATAGTGCTAGTAGAAAAAGATTCTAAAAAAAAGACTCAAAATTCTAAGAAAATTACTACACTTTAGTTTTTTATTCAAAAGCTACTTATGATTTCTAAAGTACTTAAGGTATTAATCGGTAAAAGGTATTTTTTTAATCTGCAAGTAACTTTGAAATAGTGCTAGTAGAAAAAGATTCTAAAAAAAAAAGACTCAAAATTCTAAGAAAATTACTACACTTTAGTTTTTATTGAAAAGCTACTTATGATTTCTAAAGTTCTTAAGGTATTAATCGGTAAAAGGTATTTTTTATCTGCAAGAATTAAACTATTTATACCAGTAAGGTTTTAAACTTGAAATATTGCTATTTTAATTTTTCCAAAAAAAAGGTATAGTAACATTACATTATACATATTAAAATTTAACTGGCTTATATACAGTAAAAGCATATTACCTTTGCAATCATGTTGAAAAGAAGGGATACGGCTTACTCAAATGACTGAGAAGGACTGCAATGTCCAATCGAAAACCATCTGCCTTTATATACAAAGTCGCACAAGGACACCAGCATGGGATATTCGCAGATAAACCCACAAGTCGAAATAATGCAATTGACAACCCCACCCTATAAACGAGGAAACTTACCGCTTATCGCCTTTACTGATTTCAACCTTCGAAAAATGGTTCACGCACTTTTCAAAAAGAGTCCGATTCAAATCCTGATCTTTTGTCTTTGATTTGATGCGGAGAGGCAAAATCGGAAGAAACACTGACCGGTTCTCTTACGGTAAATGAGGTAATAGTTATTTTATTCATAAAGAATAAAAAGCGTTACCTTCTGTAGTAACCTTCCTTGGAATGTGTTTTTTACTTATTTTACTCTACATCGCGGCGAGAATCGTGTTTTTCTTTTCAAGACCGAATTTGTTTAACTTATGTGTGTGGTTGTGTTTTTCAAAAAAAAAAAAATCTAATATAGGGTTACAAGGAAATAAAAGAGTTGTCACTGATTTCTTAGCATATTTTTTAAATTATACGTTAAGTTATGAATTCCTTTCAAGGGGGATACGATTTATCTAAAGTAATAAAAATTCCACACATGTATGAGAAATATTTTTAATTGCAAAATTTTGTTGATAGTAATTTACGAGTATTACTAAAAACAAAAGTTATTTCCAAGCTGGATAATTTTTCACTTGTTCTGTCTCCATTTTTGTGTGTGTGTGAATAAAGAGACCTATTACTTTCCAAGAGTATTTAGTTTTGACGCCAGAATACTTTACGAAATTAAATTTTTTGATATATTTTTATATTTGAAATTCATCTCGTGACTTAAAATTGTTTAAAATTCAGAAAGTAGAAAATAACCTATGGTTTCTAATATGATTTTAAAAGAGAAAAATGCCTTGTTCTGTACGTTTTTTTATAATTTTTTTATAAATGATTAAATAAAAAAAAGAGTATTTGTTATCATATGGTTAGAAAGCAGTAAAAATTTATAGGGTATCAGGGGTGTTAATTTTGTCTTGAGGGCTGCAAATATAAACAATTTTCAAACAGGTATAATTCTTTTAATTTGAAATTAAATAATTCGATTCTCTTACACATTATTTAAAAAGGAACAAGGTTTAAAAAAAAGCGTAAAATGTTTAAAATATAATCATTATTTAAAACAATGATAAGCACATAAAAATAAGAAACATTTCTGTAATAAATATTAAATAAACTTTACATTGCGCATGATATTTCCTAAAATAGTAGCCTTTGATGAATAAAACTTTACAAACTTATAAAAAGCATCATACTCTTTAAACTCTACCTAATTTTAGGTTTATACATCTTTTGTATTATTTCAAAATAGTTAAAAAATATTGAAATTTAAAAAAATTAAAAACTTTAATTTTTTAAAACAAATATAGTTTATTATTTTATTTATATGATAATAGCTACAGTGTAATGAGGATATAATTAACTTTATAAATCAACTTGTTGCTAGTAATTAGAGTTACTATTTTAGAAACTATCATGCACAACGTACAACTTAATTAATATTTCTTACAGAAATTTATTACAGAATTATATTCAGAATTTTTTTTATTACAGAATAATTTCTTATCGAAATTATTTTCATATGCTTATAATTTTTAAAATTATGACTACATTTTAAACAATTTTAACGATTTAGAAGCCTTATTTCTTTTTAAAATAATGTGTAAAAGAATCGAATTATATATTTTGACCTCAAAGAATTGCATCTCTTGTTTATATTTTCAGCTCTCGAAACAAAATCAACACCCCTGAAACCTCTTAACGAAAAGATATGTTTTTCTTAAATTTTAGGTTATTTATAACAACTTCAGTACATAATAATAAATATAACAGAAAAAATGTTCTTGTCAAGAAATTTCTAATAAGTATATTAAAGGTCACACACACACACACACACACACACACACACACACACACACACACACACACACACACACACACACACACACACACACACACACACACACACACACACACACACACACACACACACACACACACACACACACACACACACACACACACACACACACACACACACACACACACACACACACACACACACACACACACACACACACACACACACACACACACACACACACACACACACACACACACACACACACACACACACACACACACACACACACACACACACACACACACACACACACACACACACACACACACACACACACACACACACACACACACACACACACACACACACACACACACACACACACACACACACACACACACACACACACACACACACACACACACACACACACACACACACACACACACACACACACACACACACACACACACACACACACACACACACACACACACACACACACACACACACACACACACACACACACACACACACACACACACACACACACACACACACACACACACACACACACACACACACACACAGAGTCAGTGTGTAGTGACCGTCATAGCTGAGTAGGTGTGGTCTGCAGATATGTAGCACTAAATCGATATTTCATCCTAGGAAATCGACATTCGATTTTTTTCCGTTTTGGTAAAAAACATAAAGTTGGTAATAACCATAAAAAAACGAAGGATTTAAGCACTATTTACCGCAGGTAGTTGTGCACCTGAAGTATGATCTCATACTTTATTGGCAAGAACAAAAAAAATTTATTTATCATCACGTTTACTCATTAGCCATGATACGAGTATCGAGGGATCATCTGTTCCTTGTGAGTGCCTTTTTTCGATTGCCGGCAACATCGCAAATGATGAGCGGAACCACTTGGATCCCAGTAGACTTGGGAGACTGTTGTTCTTAAAAAGTTTAGATATTAAACATTGGGAACTATAAGCTATATAATCTATTTTCTAAACTTTTTAATGTAACAAATATATTTAGAAAATAAATGTGTTCTTTCATACCTGATACTTTGATAGATAAAAAAATCCCCTGATTTTACTGATAAGAGATAGTTTATTATGGTATCGTTCTTGTTTTTTTCATAAAATGGATGTATATTTACATTGTAAATGCAGACTTGGAAAAAAATCGATTTTTTAGAAATCGATCTTTTAGACCTCGATTTTTTTTGTGAATCGATACATCAGGTTACGATTCAAATCGATTTAATAATCGATCTTTTTTGGAAAGAATCGCCATCCCTATACTGAAGGTCTTCAGTGCAGAGCAGATGATGTATGTAAAATTTGATGCTACAAGTAATCCTGAGGGAATGATGTGGAAGTTTGGATCATGGAACGCCAGCTTAAGTACCGTTCTCGGCATTTCATTATAGTTGAAAAGTATGAAGTCCGTCGCCAATCGCCTCAGTGCAACTTTAAAATGTAACATTAATAAACAATCAATAAATCCAAAACATGTAGTTGAATTATAAATAAAACAGAAAGTACTGGTTAAAAAAATGGTTGACAAAAATATCTGACTCACTGATTCTTTTTACGGTGAGATCCGAAAATCCCATTTTAAAAGAATGATTGTGAATTTGTAGTATATTTTAATATTACTTTATACTATTTTGAATTTAAGCGACAGCGTGACCCGTTTCATAAATGAGGTTATTTGTCTCAACAATGGAGCATTGAGCTATAATGTAAATTAAGAAGGATTTAATTCCAAATCATGGACAACTTTTGCTATTATTCTTCCAACTCTAACTCGTAATATTTTTCAAACAAAATATACCTTTGTAACAACTACATTTAAACTCTGCCGTCCCTTGACCATTAGCGACACCCAGAGGGCACCACGTGTTCTTTTGAGAAGCGGGAACTCGTGCTTCCCTCTCTTTTGCCCGGGGAATCACCCCCGGAGAAAGATGTGTACATGTGGAGTCAAGGAATGCCTGTTTCCTCCTTCTTTATAGTCTTTAAGATTATTTTCTATAACTACTTTAATAGATATGTGTTGTTTTATTAAGTAACACCTTGTGTTGTAGAACGTAAGAAAATAAAAATAAGATTTGTTCCAGCAATGAAAAGGCTTCTTTATTTCAATACAACGAAGACACGACATGGGCGATTGTCATACCTTTATATTTATTTCTTGTTTTGATTTAATTAATATTACGGGGAGGAGTGCCTTATATTTTATGATACCAATAATCGTAATTTAAATTAATCGATATATCTTGTATAAAATGGATTCTATATTTTGTTCTGGGATGTATTGATATATAATTGAGTTTTTAACATTAATAATATTTGTCGCAAAATTTCAAATTAGGTATTTGTAATATTTTTAATTTTAGAGATAGATTGATTGAATATTAACGTCGCACTGTTCAGCTACACGAGGGCTTTTGGCGACGGACCACGTAATTTTGAACCATGGTCAAGTGACGTGGACGACACCTGAGATGGCACCCCCCCTCTCCTAACTACCACACCACACCAACGGGAGGACGTTTCAGCTCTCTATAGATTTAACGTGCATTGCTGCCCTACACGGCGGGTCTTTAGTGGTACTGGGCTCGAACTCGTGACAAGGCAAGCCACGGTCCGATGCCTATACCACTCGGCTACCGCGGCCACTTTTAATTTTAGAAAGCGAACTATAATAAATGTATTGCAATCATAACTGTGTTGCAGGTATTAAAATTATGTTAACCACATTGAAATATCAAACAATTTCTATTTAAAAAGTGTGTACTATTCGAAATTGATTTATTAATTGTTTAATTGTTCGAAGCTTCACACGAGTTATAATGTGTACATCACGTTTGAAATTACAACACGCAGTGCGATGTATTTGTCTCTGAGCCACAGTTTTTATGAAGGCTTTATTTTCTTGTGAGAAATAGTCTTATAATTAATTTGGAATGTGTGAGTGTGAATAAATAAAAAAAATTTGAGACTTTACAGGTGCTTTCCAGTTTTAAAAGGCTACATTTTTATGTTCTCAACATGACAACATTTTTATTGTTAAATGACTACATTTTTATTTGTTAAAGTGGGCGTGGTACGTCATCTGATTATTTTTAAGTCTTTTTGACATACTTTTAATTCATAAAATAACAAATATTTTATATCTTTGGAGAGGTCTTTAGTTGAAGATTTTAGAAATATCAAAAACTCCAAATCAATTTTTTTGAAGATATTTAGATACTAAGTGGAATTTAGAACTCATTCTTAGTAGTAATATATAATTATTGCAATAAAGTTATTGTGCATTTAAAAAAACGGAAGATGTTTCACTTATCATTTAATTAAAAAAGAAAATTTTAATTAAGTTTCTGTAAACATTATTTTTTTAAAAAAGTTATTTGCGATTATTATATCGATAAATTCAATGTTTTTATTTTTTTCTTGATCCATCTTGTAGCGTTATATTAATATGGTACATTTAAAATCATTCGAGCTAAATGCCCACATCTTCCTAAACGATAATCCAGATCATAGGTTCCTAACCTTCCCCCTCTCCCCTTTTTAGTGAATACTTTGATACCGCCCCTCCCACTCCAAAGAAATAAGAGCACAAATAATACATGGTGAAAACAAGAGAATTAAATTTTAAAAAATAGTCTATTACTAATGGAATATATATTTTTAAAGCCCCTATTTTTACTTACAAATCTGAAATAGCTATTGCAATGAATATACAATTTTAAATACATACAATCAACATAAGGTAACCATTATTAAAGTTTACTTTTTAATACATAATCAGTGTGTTTTTTAGTCTTTTTAGACTCTATTTGGTTAATCTGCCCATGCCCCCCATACCATCTTAACACCCTTTAACTTACTCTGGGTCTTTTACTGTCCCCCTGAAAGCCTCATATGGCCACAAGTGGGCGTTATCACCCATGTTGAGGACCTATGATCTAGATTTTTGAGAACTAATTAAAAGAGCCCCTATTTTAATTAAAAAACTTTAATGATTGAGATTGGAAAGACAGCAAAAATATACTCTAACTGTTTTCTCGCTGTACCCCTCAGTTGGTAACAACGGTGAAATGTACCCCAAAATAGAATTTTCATAAAATAATTTATACATTTAGTTCAGATATTGTTATTTATTTTATACTCAAATATTCCCATACGCCTTTTATGCATCCGTGTACCACCACGGGTACGCAAATGCAATCTGTATTGATTGCAATTAATCAATGTTAATAAAAATATTGAAGTAAATTTTATGAATTTATTTATTTTGAGACGCAAACGTGAAAGGATAATGATTTGGATCAGTGGTTCTTAAACTATGGTTCGTGGACCTCTAGAGTCCCCAGTGCCTTTGTAAGGGGCTCGTGGAATGATTCATGAAATTTTTAGATTTCCCCTTTTCACAGAATCGTCTGAAAAATCTCGTGGAAAAATTTAAAGATGTGCCATACTACATTTGATCATTAAATTGTCCCCAACGAAAAACTACCAGGACATGTATTTTCATCAAGAATACTAAGTCGGGGAGGGGTGTTTAAAATATTGGGGGTCCGCGATGTTACGCTGATACATAAAGGGGTTTCACGGTGATCGAAACTTTAAGAACCGCAGCTTTGGATGAAGGAATAAGTTATTTCTTGAGTAAAGATCATGTATTCTCAAGGTTGTATTCAGACAATTAAAATAAAATCACACCCTCTTTCGAAGACGAACATTTTCTATAATATATATGCATATATATATATATATATATATATATATATATATATATATATATATATATATATATATATATATATATATATAAGCTCAACATTTAAACTTTCCCTTTTCTTCTGAAAAGTTATCTCTACTTTAAATGTTTAAAAAAATTGTTACACATGTAGAAGAATAAAATTGTGATAGTGGTTCAGGCGAATTTACATTGCTTTACATACTTTAATCCCTGTGGAAAAACACGTCGATAAAAATATTAAAAAACATATGCATTTTTTCCTCCATTTCTTCATATGTTTTTGTAAGAAGTAGATTGAAATTCAAGTAATTTCATGACATTATCAGTCAAATAAATACCATTGCACTTGCTTTAAATGAAAGATTGAATTTAAATTTCACTAATGTCAAATAATAATTTCTATTATGTTTTTTAGATCATTTAGAGTTTTCACATACATTTAATAGGAAAATGTAATCCGATTTAAAATGTAATGCCTTATAAATTGTGAGAGGAGAAATAAAAACTAAATTGTTGATATTGATTTATTATGGATAACTGTATTTACCTGTTTAACAGAAGGACTCCTTGAATTCAGAAAGATAATTATTTCTGAAAAATAATTATTCCCCCCACCCATCCATTTTTATTACATAAATATAAACATAAAAATGTTAATTAATTACTTATAACATACGAGGATGTTTTAATAAATTTTAGCAGAATTACGAATGACTTACTATGTTTCCCATAGCAATTACTTTTTTAGAAAAAAAACATAATATATTCCTTTTGCTTTCACATCTAACTTAAGTTTCTATAGAAAAATACACTACACATTCATTATATACTCGCTATTAGTGCATTTATGATTCCAAGTTGCAGAAAAGGAAAACCCCTGAAACTTTTTCTGTTACCAAAAAACAACAGGTATATTTATGAGTAGATACATCAAATAGCTTTTTAAAATAAAATTATCCAAATTTAAATTTTTATATTTATTTAATGCATCAAAACTTAATATTCACATTTTTCAGATTTGGAAGTTTATTTGGCATAAATTAAAATACTTCGAATATCACAAGGTAAGAAAACAACTTCATATTTGCGTAGGAAAACGTTTATTTACATTTTACATAAGACACATACAAAAATAATTTAAATTGAAATTACAATAACATAAAAGACTCTTTTAATGGAGGAGAACTTTTCCAAGACCTAAACCATGTCCAAGACCGAGAGGAGCTCCATATGCCAGGGCAGCGGGAGCAGCAAGACCAAGGGCGGCACCATGTCCAAGACCAAGGGCGGCACCATGTCCAAGACCAAGAGGGGCTCCATAAGCAAGAGCAGCGGGTGCAGCAAGACCAAGGGCGGCACCGTGTCCGAGAACTCCACCATAAGCAACAGGAGCGGCTCTATGGGCCACTACACCACCGTAAGCAACGGGGGCGGCAACAGTCAAAGGAGCAGCATAGGAAGCGGCATGTCCAACAACAGCAGCTGCTGGGGCGACGTGGTTAACGACAGGGGCGACGGGTCCGGCGTAGGGGCTGGCGATGAGGGCGGCAGCAGGGGCGCTGGCGGCGGTTCCAGGTTCGTTGGTCTTGACGGTGGCTCGGAATCCGTGTCCGTCAGCAACGTAGTCGACTCGTCGGGCCCTTCCGTCGATGTCAGCAATGGTGTAGGATCCCTTTTTGTTTCCGTGGGCATCTCCTACTTCGGATCGGGAGTTGGCAGCACCGAGTCCGTCCTTGATGTCATAGCCGAAAGCGTAGTTTCCGAAAGCCTAACAAATAATATGAGTTCATTAAAATGTTGACACTACCATTTAAGTTTAGAGTGGAGTTATAAGATGAATGTATCTATAATTATACTATGAAATTTAAGAGGACTTGGTACCCCCAAAATCTCAAACCAATCGTTTTTTTTTATTTTCATTTAATCTTATTCTTTGCATTATTATCTTTCGATTGATATACCACTTGTGCATGTAGGAAAGTTAGAAGTTGAATAAAACTTCATTTGAAAACAAATTAGGCAATTCAGCGATAAAGAGAAATATTAACATTAAAAAAAAGAATTTGCAATATATAAAGCAGAATATTTCCAAGGCAATACATACAATCATTTTTTTTCTTTGTGAAATGTGTGCATGTAAAATTTTTAAGTTAAGGCATTTTATATTAATAATTTTATAATTTCAGTTCTTATTCCTGATATATTTTTCATACAAATGTAATACTTTAGTATTATAAGAAGAAAAACAGCTAAAATTTCTGTCGTGACAGAAATTTTTTTTTAACTTTTTTCTTGAATTTTCTTGTGCAATTAGTACTATATAAAAGTTGATCATTTATAAAAATGTGTGGGTTGAAAAAATATGAAAATGCAATTACTTTAAAGAAAAACGTATAACTAATATCGTTAAGTGGTATTTTAAGTTTAATTTAGCTTATAATAATTATTGTTTCAGAATTATAAACTTTAAACTGGTTTTTCTCAGTTTGTGTTTTTCGAAACCTTAGTGCATTCAAAATGCTACTTCTTCGACAATTATTTACCAATCCTTTCCAGTTTTTCTTGCGTGTTAAAATGAAGCATGTAATAAAATTAGGGATCCGTTGTGTGCTATAAACTGAATACTTTTTTTTAAAAATAAAATGTAAGACATGTTGACTTTTTCGTTGATTTTTAGCCTGTATATCAACATTTTATTTTTTTTCTCGAAAATGAATGAAGGTATTCTAAAATAGATCCCTAAAGTTGTTTAGATCATCCATAAGAGTATTATAAAAAAATTTCAGGTCAAAAAATTAATTTTTACAATAGGAGTAGGATTTTAAAATTTTCCCAATTTTCTTCAAAAAATTAAAATTTTTAAAATTGTGTGAATAATATATGAAAATTTTCATCTGGTAACATTTTCTTGAATAGAAACATTGTATAAAATGCTAAAATATAATTTTTAAATACGTAAATAAAGAAATTTGCTCAAAGGGTACCAAGTCCTCTTAATACTAAAACGAATCAAGAAGTCGACTTACATCTTGAGATCGAGCGCTAGTGCTGACTCCAGTGCTGACCAAAGCACCATGTCCCAAAAGGGCGCCGGCATGAGCTGCTGCAAGGGCAGCGAAAAAGATGGTGACCTACAAAATAATTATATTATATTAGATTTTTTTAATACTTTACTCACATGCAAAAAAGGTTAATTTTGAATTTAAGTTTAGAATGAGTTTACAATTTAATTTTAAGCATGTTATTTGGGTTAAGGAAGTATAAAACCCCTACGCTTTTCTGATATTATAACTGAATAAAATTGTTTGAATATCGCTCTTTTGATTGTTATTGAGCATAAAAAATGTTTTAAGTATAAATCCTACTCTAAGTATAAATAATACATATAAAGCAACTTCTTTTTGAAATATGTAAGTATGTTTTAATATTTTAGAGGGTTTTTACAGTAAATTTTAGAATAATTAAAAAAATGTACAAATATTCTCTTATCTTTAGAATGATATTTTGATATTATAAAAATGTTGGTTATATATACAAAATGTAATTAAAAATGAAAGGAATTATTTTACTGCATTCGTTTATTTTTCAAGTTATCTATCACTTGCAAGCTATACAAACTGTTTAACATTTGCCTGGATAGAGAGAACTTTTCTAAAAAAATACCTTTAAATGCAAATAAGTATTTTAATCAATTATGGTTTATATCATCGTACTTGAAATTTCCTTATGTATCGCGTACATAAACGATACTGACATAAACTTGTTTTAAAATCGATGGGAATATCTCTACTATAGGTATTAAAAATTCACAGGTACTAAATCTCTTAAAATAAAAACTTTAAGTATGAAAATTTCTTAAGTTTTTCAAATATCTTGGAACATTTTTATTTATTAACCTCCACTATCGTCGAATTTAATATGAACTGCTAAATATGGCGTCTAATTTGCAATAATCGAGATACTTAAATGAAACAAATACTTACACAACTCAAATAGCTTTCACCAGAAATAACTTTAAACATTAAACTACTTAGCTTCTAGAGAAAGAAAAAGGCTTACCTTAGCAATCATGTTTATAGGGTATGAATTGTGATCTCAAGTGACTGAGTATGAGTATGATAGCAAGTCGGACCATATTTATATACAAGAATCTACAAGGTAATCGGCAGGGTGAAATGGTAGTTTTACCGCCGGTAACTCCAACACATTCAGAAAAAGAAATTCTCTGAGATTCCGCCTTATTTTCAAGGTAACACTCATTGCCCTTTTTACTTCAATGATGTATTCTACTCTAGATAATTATCAAGGTTTTGATTTCAGGTATTGTGTCATTTGTCTGACTTTTTAAAAACCTACTTTGGGCGCATTTGACGTGACGTAAGAAAGAAAAGGGTGTTTACGTTGGTTTTTCTAAGACGAAATCTTTTTGCTGTTTTTGAAGTAGAAATGTAATTTAGTGACTACTTATGCCCTTCAAAAACAACTGTTACGCTAATAAAGTATTTGAAGCATTTATTCATATTTAAGGTAACTGGCTACTTTCAGAAAGGGGATTTTGCTAAACGTACAAATGAATAATTTTATGATACAGTAATAACCCGAACTTATACGCGATATATGGGACAGAATGATAACCGGTTGATAATTTCGTATGTAAATACATACAAATTATTTTTAGCTAACAGGAGACGAAAGAAAATAATTTTTTAGAAAAAAAAGTGTTTGCAAATTTTTTGGATAACACAAATACAAAGTCTGAAATTAAAGTTATAGTTTAATAAAATTAGAAAGTTTAATAAGATTTAACGAATAGTCTGCCGTCTCAAACATTTTTTCTTTCGCAAAATGTTCTCGTAGCATGCTAATAACATTTTTATTCCTTGTTTTGTAGAAAAAAATGTGCTCTTCGTTGGAATATGTATTTTCTAAAATGTTTTTCAATGAAATTGAGATCTGTCAAATTATCAACCGTCATTTGATCTTCTAATTGAACTGGGTCGGCAGATTCAAGTTCTTCCATGTCTTGCTCTTACTCATGCATTTCTATGAGTTCATCAATTGCCAGCTTCTGGTATCTAGCAGTTCTTGAACGTCCTCACTATCCACTTCTGAATTGATTGCCTGGCAAGATCGACAACTTTTCCAATCAAATTAACAATTTCATCAGGCTGTAGATTGAATCCTGCCTAATGAGGAAAAAAAGAAAGATGAACCAACGAGGTTTGAAAATTGCGTAACTCCGAATTAGCGTTAGTCGGTGTAACCTAAGTCGAGGTATTACTGTATTTAGTATCACTTGAATTAGAGTATACATATAAAATTGCTTTAAGATTATTATTAAATTAAGAAAACTACTTCACTGCAAGTGTCTGGGAAAAACGAAGAAAGAATGATACATTTTCAAAATACTATCCTTTATGGAAAATGCTCCAAAGACGTATTTTGTTTATATGTAGTTAGGACTTCTCTGTGGAGCCTGTTCTAGAATTTTTGAAAAATCCATGTTATTTTTAGAGTTACCATCAATTGAAATAATAACCAGTGTTTTAAATGATTTTTTTCTATTCTGATGTATTAAAGGGTGAATAAATTCATTTCTAAATTATTCATTTTAAAAAATCATAGTTCAGGATTTTTAAAAAAGTTTTAGCTATATACGAGCTAAAAAAATTACATTAAAAATTTTTTTTTATTGTACTATTCTTAAAACAATTTTATATGTATATTATAATTCGATTAAATATCAAAAAATTATTCATTTATGCGCTTTTGCAAAATCACGGTTTAAAACGTTGTCAGATAACTGAAATATTGTAATTTGATTTTTCCATACTCTAATAGATGTCACACATTTAAGGCTACACAGTACCTTAAAAATTTCATTTTTACCGAAAAAAATTTTTTTTGCATGTTTTGGTGGCCCACATCATTGAGATGCTTACCACGAAATTTCAGATCTGTTAGCAAATTAGTTTTTAAGATATTTGAAGTTTTATGAGCTATAGTTTGGTTTCGGTTTCCTTTTAAATCATTTTTTTACACTTAAGTTGAATTAATTAAAAATATTTTTGAGTTTTTAGTTTGAAATAGTTATTAATTCCAATTTTCATTACTAAAATCATTTCCGCTTGATTATGTTTTGAGTTTTTTGAGTTCTCATAATTAATTAATAAAGATTAATTTCATGGCCAATTTTTGCTTTAAAAATAGTTTATATAACTTAAAAGCTTTATCATTAATTTTTTCCTGTAGAGAAAATGCCATGGCAAATGCGTTCTGGGTTTCTGTGAGAAACAATATTTCGAAGAGATGGAACACTACTGAAAATGATGGATCTAAAAATCAGTCCTCAGCTGATTCTGCAATTAGACTTCCGAATACAAGTATTCCGAATTCAAATGCTGCAGATATAACTGAATATTTCCTTGCTGTACCAAACTACATTATACTAAACATATTGTAGTACTATATTTTAGTATTTTCAAGTCGTACGACAACAGCTAAAACTTCCTAAACTGCCCCAATTTAAAACTGAAAAAAATTAAACGAGCAAACCTGAATATTTTCAGCTTAACTTAGTATCATTATTATTTTGTACATAAATGCTTCGTGTTTCAAAACTTTTGTGAAATATTAGGTTAAGATAAAGCTGAATAAACTGACGTCTTAACAAATGCTATCAATATTATGCAAAAATATATTTTGAATTAAAAATATAATTTTCAGTCATATTTAATAAAAATAGAGTTTTAATGTAGAACATACATTGGAAATAACACATTAAAAAATTAGAGTTTTACGGGCATTATAAGTTTTTGTTTTATAACTTTAAAAACATTAAATGCGTTTTTCTCAGACTTTTAATTTTGAAGGTATAAGTGTTTTCTAATCCCTAAGGCTTTTTCCTGTTCAAGATAGAGCCTTGGATTTTTTTATATACTCCCAAATGTATGTTCTATAAAAGTTAGTATGGATTTAGGGATGAGAACTCTAGTTATTTTTCTAAAAAATGCTAAACTTGATATTTTAAAAATTTTCGTGTTTTTTCCAGGTTTCTCTAGAAAAATAATTATTAAAAATCAACAAGGGAATAGATTTTCAAATCCATACTAAATATTGTTTTTAATAATCTAAGAATCATAAATAACTTAAAATTACTAAAATTTTTAAAAATTGAGTATTTTATAAGAGTTTAAAAAAACTTCAAAAATTCCTAATTTCTTAAAATTGTAAAATAATGGCTGGTCAAACTGACTTTTTGCTTACAGAATCAGCTTAATAATATAATCTAAATATAAAACATCAATTATTTTTACTGTAACTATCTCCCAAATTTTTTTTTGAAAAAGGGTACCGTGTATTCTTAATGAAAATAATTTAGGGAAGTAGACGTTCTTTTAGCTCTTTAATTAACCAGTAATTATCTAAAAAAACCCCAAATTTTGCAATTTACAAACTAGAAATCTATAAGGTCTCTTTTTTTTCTCTTCTCATATTTTTTTTCTTTTCATTTTCATAACTGTTTATGAATTGTGTCAGTTTTTGTAAATTATTACATATTTATCGGACAAATTTGACACCCACGAATGTTTCCTTTAGAGAAATGAAGGCATTTAGATCCTATTAATTGAATCACACATAAAAAATATGAAAACTTTCCGTCTATTTCATTTTCTCTCTACTTAAAAAAGTTTTTTATGATGATGTGATAAATTTATTTATTTATCTTACACATGAGAACAATGATAAAAAGGTATAAGTCCTGTTCAATATAATGGTTACAAATTAGCAATAAGGCGTAATTTTCAGCTCAATAAACAACTTCAATCTCAAAGATTAAGGTATCCGACTACGCTCGGAACTGTGATTTTTAAAAAAAGCGCATAAATGGATAATTTTCATGATATTTAGTGTCACTTAGATTAGAATACATGTATAAAATTGTTTTAACCCTTAATCGACCGATGGTACTTATAACTACCACTCGCTTTAAAATTGCGGAGAATAACCATTTGTACGAATATTCTGACGATATTTAGTAGGGATATTCTTTGAAATTCACTCTTCCAAGATATATGGCAGTACGGGTTCTATGATGAGTATTTTAGCGGGAGAGTCGAACAGTTTTATAGGAGAAATTACGTTTTCAGCGGATTGCGAGGATTATCATTTTTGTCCCGAAAAAATAGTTAATATCAAAACTTAAGTGTCTTATTTTTTTGTACGTAAATTAAGACCTTAGAAAATGATTTTACTATTTATTTTAAGGGAACAGTATATATAATTAATTTTACAGTTGAATATGTTTAATTAATTAATTAGCCCTAACTAATTAAATTTCTCAAAGTTGAGTATTTTGTTTATGTATATCCCTTAATTTGAATGTAGTGATTCAAAAAAAATATCCCATGAAAAAAAACTGTAGTAAATCATAATACGGTCTATAAAGGAATAAGAACATTTTGATAAAAAAATAATTTAAATACAATATTTCGGAAAAAAATTAACTTAGAATAACCTTTTTTCAAAATGTTCTCCTTTTGTGAAAAATGCTTCTATTAAAATACTATTTTGCCTGTATATAGCTCAGACCTCTGTACAGAGGCTCAACTAGGATTTTTTAAAAATTCACATTATTTTCAGAGTTACAACCCATTGAAATAACTATAGGCGTTTTTTCTTAAAATTTCTCCCCTCTGTTGTCGTAAAACATGGATATAAACCCACTTCTAAGTTATATATTTCAAAAACTCTAGTTGAGCCTCTGTACAGAGGTCTGAGCTATATACAGGCAAAATATTATTATAAAAGAAGCATTTTCCCCAAAACTGGTCATTTTATGTTCATTTTTTGTCAAAATATTGTACTTAAATGATTTTTTATTTTGATACTATTTTTAAAACAATTTTATATACATTTTCTAATCTAAGTGACACTAAATATCATAAATATTATCCATTTATATACTTTTGCAAAATCACGGTTCCAAACGTAGTCGGATAACTTAACACAATATTACGTCATAAGTACGTATCTGAAAACTGAAGGGGTACTTTTATATTATTTGCGATCGAACCAAGCACAATTGAAAACAGAATATAGGCAAGGATTGATAGACCACGTACAAAACTTTACATAAAAACATAACTAAATACATAACTATATGTAAATTCTTTTCCTGCTGATAATATATATATATATATATATATATATATATAATAGAACTACATAATATATGTAAATTACAGTTTACGATTAGAACAATGAGTATGAACAGTTGTATAATTTGTGCAATGGGAACTGGTCTGCCTCTCCCAGTATTTTTTAAATGATTTTTTTTGGAATGAAAAAATTTTCTCTCTCTTGCCGTAGATTTCTTCTCAAGTATGCTGCTAGTGGAGTAGTATAACTTTACATTACAGAATTAAATAGTTGAAATAGCACAAACAACTCAGAGAAATTTCATGAGAGGGTTAAATTAAACTTTAACTATTTTTGAATGTAAAACACGTTATCTAAAGCAGTCTGAGGTTTAATTAATGCACAAGAAGTTAAGTCAAGTTTGCTAACTTTAGTAAAGTTCTCCTCTTGTTCTTGTACACAAGTAAATAGATTGTGTTTACTCCTTGAGTATAAATAAACTTAAATCTAAAATAACTAAATTTTCATACGTATGTTGAATTGATGGGTATTTGGAGACCAGATTACAATATTTCCAGGTTTTGCAATAAAGCCAGATTTTACAATGAAAAAGTATAAAAATAGAACTATTACAGTTTCCATTGCTTCATTTAATTAATGTCATGCAAAAGTTTATTATTTCTTGATGTATATTTTAAATAATTATAAAAGAAATTTGTAATGATTTACGAAATTGTTTAAATTTTGAAACATACGTTTTTTATTTTGAAAAGGAATGTTTCTTTTTAATATGATTCGTAGCATTAAAAATTATAAGATATGTATATATATATATATATAAATATACTGAAAATATGGATACATATATCTCTGTTACTAAATGGCTGTTTTTAGCACGAAAAGCACAGAAACTTGAAGATGGAACGAATATTACTACTCCTATTTTACTACAAAATATTACTATTCATTCATATTTCATAAATTGGTATGAATGCGTTTTACTACTCATGTATACTCATAGTAGATCTAATTTACGTATTCTCGTTCTCTTCTTCAGAGGGTGTGTTTTAATAGAATAGTTTTTAAGAACCAACGATTCTCTAAAATGATTTGTTAATAAGAAGAACGCGGATATATAGAGCCGTCACAGATCCAATTCAAAATATCTCTCAATGCCACACAAACAAACAAAACATAAATTGATTACACAATTTCAGTTATTGAATATAAAGTATTCAATTCTATAGCAGATCACTATAGAGAATAGATAAAGTGGAATGAACGTCCTTCGGTGACCTTGAGTAAAGGTGTGGCTGCAAAATAATAATTCCTCAAATGCTTTTAACTTCTTCTAAAGATAGCCTTGTTTTTCCTTGAAATTTACTTGAAAAAGAGTGCACAAATCCTCATCCTCAGTTTTAGAAAACAATACCACGCAATGTTTTGAAATATGACTTATTACTCGAAAAATTTCTATTTAATTTTCATATAAATTAACAAAAAATATTTCAAGCATTAATTTGAAATTTTTTACAAGCCAAATTGTTGTTAATGCATTTATAGATATGATTCATTATAAAATGTATCATAAGAAGCATATTTCAGGTACTTAAAATTCTTTTGAGGAATTTCTATGCAAAAAGTTTTAGTAAAAGAATTCAGAGAAGCCTTTGAGAAATAATTAAATATAGCGTAATAAAAAAATATATTATCTCTTGTAAATACAATTTAATAAAATCAGTCCATAATTTATTTAATTAGACATTTCAACAATAAAGTTAGTTACTTTAATTTGTGAAAATATGTACAAAACATATATTCCTATTCGTATATCATCAATTCAATAGGCAAAATTCAAAATTTTCAAATTTTCAGAATGTTTTATCCGTGTTGCTCGAAGTTTCATAAATTCATAACAATAATATAATTAATGAGAATACCAAAAATAAATTGAATACTCTTTTAAATACTCAATAAAATCAGAGTTGCTTTGACATCACAACAAAACATTATTATGATATAAAGATTATTACCACAAATTATACTTCGATGAGGAATAAAAAATAAAACATAGTCGAATGAAATTTGTATCAGAAATTAAAATAAGCAAAATGTTTCGATTTCATTTAAAAGTTTAAATATATGTAAGTCCGGGTGTATGTATTATAGCCTCATTTTTAGTTATATTCTTTCAAAAAAAAATTAATGCTAGTACATATTGATAACACTTTTACATATAAAGAGAATAATAATATACAATTATACTGAAAACTAGTAGTGTCACTTGAAAATCTAATATATCGCAAAAACTGCCTTATATTCCTTAATTTTTTTGAACACTCTGGAATTTTCCGAACAAACGAAGAACTAAATCATAATTCAAAGATATAAATATACAAAATAGTATTGCTACATGTAATGTTACAAAAAGAAGAAGCTCAATAATTCTTTGCTGTATTGTCAACTTTATTTCCTAATACATTTTTACACAGCAGTCTTTCAGGCGACAGATCTCTTTATTGTGTGTGACAGTATATGGCGTAAACATGTGTGCGTTAAATGTAACAATTCAAAAAAGGAATTAAAAACGAATTTTATTAAAGGCTCAAAATATATGTCAATACTGATAAATATTAGAAGCATCGTTGAAATATTTTATTAAGTAATACGTCAAATTATATAATAAGCAAAAATTCAAGAAACATTTTAAACGAAAAAGAAATTAAAAACCTTTTACAGACTTTCATTACTTAATAATTATCTGTGAAAGTGGAAAGGAAACATTTCTTTGTAAGGGTTGATTTGTAAGATTCAATACTGGATGTGATGATTTCAGCGGGTTATCTGTATTTCTCTGCCTTTACTCGATTGCCTTGTAGAGTTACGTACAAAGGACAAGCATGGAGTTGTGAGATAAAAAGCAGTGCACTCAGAATTTAAGTTACATTCCCCTGTTTCTCAAAGTTATTGCTAAGAGAATTTTTCATTTATTTTTCTTTTAAAATATACAAATGAAAGCAAATTTATTAACATTTTTCCATTCCTACATTTTCAAATAAATTTAATTGCATTGCAATTGTATCCAAAGATATAACGATATGCTTACTTGTATTATTCTAAACAAACTCGTTGTGGGAATTCTAAGGAATTTACTTTTTATTTTAATAAATATATGAAAATGGCATTAAATAATTTCAAATGTAATTAAGTTAAAAATTTCTAAAAATTCGTAAATCTCATCGGTATTTTGTAAAACACTTCTGAATACTTTAAAATATACTAAAATTCACGTGAATAGGATATCTGGCGTTATTTAAAATTTCAATGTACCGCATTTATTCGAATCTAAGCCGCAATTTTTTTCCCAATGTTCATACTGTTGAAAATTGGGTGCGGCTTACATTCCAAGGGGGAAAATTCGTTGAATGGGGAAAATTGAAGATGATACTGATGGTTAAGGCAATTACAGGTTCATATATGCATTTAAAAGTTTCAATATTGATAAAAAATAGTTATTCACTTCTTATTAGCTCTCATTTTACTTTTATTTTAATGTCGCAAACATCGGATATCAATTAAACCTTTTAAAATGTTTTTAATTTTTTCACAGAAACGTGTTGAGAATTTTGGGGTGCGGCTTTTAGATTTGAATAAATACGGTATATACCACGGGTCGGCAACCTTTTTGCTGTGGCGTGCCAGACCAATCTACTAATATGGTTCAGCGTGCCGCACAGAACATATTGGAAACAATTCGAATCCCGCTATTATGCATGCCGAGTTAAAGAATAGAAGTCAATAATATAGATTTACAGTTTTAATATGTATTAGTTTTGCATCATTTAAAATTATTTATTAACAAAAAATAAGCAACATAAAATATTATTCCTTCAACATAAATAAAAAAAAAAAATTGTACATATTTTATGTATTTCTTAAAAACATATTTATTAAAATATAAATATTCACCTTCAACATTGTTAAATAAAAAAAAGAAATGTTCTAATACACGATGTGAGACTTTCCACTCGATTCTGAGCATTCAATTGTTAAACAGCTTCTATGTGAACTCAAAATATTTTTCATATGAGAAAAGATTCGTTCACATGAATATACAGTGGTGGCCAAAATTGTAGACACTTTTTTAAATTGTTAGGTGTTATAAGTTTGTTTGCTTATAGAAAATTTTACGATGCACAAAATGCGAAGTATTTTATATCATTTTAAAGGGAATTCAATATTGAATTCAATACCAAAAACAAAATTCAAATATTTGCAACGCAAAAATGGTTAGGCTGTAATAACTGTCGATATACATTAGATTCTGATGATAGCAGTGAAGATGTTTGTCAAATATCACTTTGCATCCGCTCAAAAATTTACAAACTTGTAGAATAGTGTAGAGTGCCACTGCCGCGTGCCATAGGTTGCCGACCCCTCGTATATATTATACATAAGAAAAATTTTCTATACTAATTTATTCTACTCTGAAAAACTTCCTGCTTCCCCCCCACCAGAAGTCGATATCCGGAAAAACCATTTTTAGAGGATCTTCATTCAACGTATGTTGATCTAGCAATTCAAAAACAGATTTTTTCCCATAACTCTCCTTAATACCCTGTAACGCCACTTGGGGATCGATTTTCGAAGAAACCCTTTTGAAGCGGATTTCTACTTAATGAAAGGAATCTACTGACCAAATTTCAAGGTTGTATGTCTAATAGTTTAAAAATGGAAATAATTATGTATAATGCCCCTCAAGCCCCCACAATGCCACTTAGGACTGATTTTCACAAAATCCATTATGTAGCGGATCTCTACTCCATGAGAGAAATCTACTAACCAAGTTACAAGACAATACGTCTAATAGTTTAAAAATAGAAATAATTATCTATAAAGCCTCTTAACCATTCGAAACGGCTCTTGGGAGTAGATTTTTGAAAATCTTATTTTGTAACGGATTTCGACGCTATGAAAGGAAAATGGTTACTAAATTTCAAGGCCGTAGGTTTTGATGGGGGGCAGAATTGTTCATGTTTTTAGAAATCGACCCTCGTCATTTAAAGATTTTTATACGACTCCCCTTGACCGGATGTTGTGAAATTACTTTGGTAGGGAGAGTCAAAAAGTTTCCCGCGTTACTGGAGTTCATCGAACGCATAAATTCTGAGGTGGTGTAACACTGCGCTTGGCTTCTGACCAATCAGAGAAAATATACAGGAGGGAGCAAAGAGTTCAGCTCCAGGATTTTTGGGTGATGAGGTGCGGGATAAAAAGGGAACGCACCCGAATTTCGACAGAGAACTTCTCCCAGATTTGCAGAAAGCCTTTCCAACTCGGACCGAGATCCAACCTGGAATGAGCAACCATCATGTCTACCCCCTCCCTCTTCACTTCCTCTCTCTCAAGCTAAGTTTTATTTTTATTGATCTTCTTGTTTTGTAGAATTAAAATCCTTTTTAAGTGTGCTTAAAATAAATTTATCTTAAACGTTAAAAGTTAGTTCTGTTAATTGATGATTCTTGTTTATTTTAACTTTGGTCATGATGCGATGTGAAATTATGGAACCTGGGTTGATTTAAAATTAAATAAGTTAAAATAGCGTCGCATCAGTTTAATAGATTCGGAGATATCGTGATGAATGAGTGAATGTGTAAATGGGGTTTTTCCTCCTTTTTATATATGTTGCAGGGAAATGACGAAATTAAGTATTTCATCAAATCCTTCAGGAATCAATTGACGGGAGATGTTAAAATAATAATGTCTCTTTTCAAGGTCATTTTCCTGATGAAAGTAAGTGATTTTATCAAATCCCTGAACTGTTTCAGTGAAATGATGAACTAGTCAGGATTTGCATTGGCAAAATGCTCTCCGGGGGGAAGACAGCTGGGGAGGGGTCGAGTCCTTGTACTTCCTAACCATACAGATAGTACTATCGTTCCCCTAAATATCAAGCCCATATTTTTAAAAAAATTAGGATTAACATAGGAATTGATATTTTAGTGTGTAAGAAACCGAGAGGAAAGATGTTACACATAAAAAATACCAGACTAATTTTCTAATTATTTGTTAATTAGTTTCGAATAAATAATTCGTACTTCATTAACTATTGTTGTATTACTTACTTTTACGTTTAATAATGCACCCTATTTGTTATATAAAACACTTTTTTGACAATATTATTTCATCATTTCACTGAAACAGCTATTCGTTCAAATCCTTTTTTAATGAAATGACAGTCGTTATTTTAACATCTCCCGTCAAGTTAGGGATTTGAGGAAGTTCTAGTTTCATCATTTTCCCGCAACATATACTTAGATATATAGTTAAAATTAGTTCATTGAAATCTAATAAAAAATGTAAAATGAAGTATAGTAAGTCATGAATAACTGTAAATAATCAGATTATAATAATTGAAAAAAAAATTTTGGAATTGAAATTATTTTATTTTAATGCAATAAAAATTATGTGTACTTTAAAAAACTCTTATTAATTTTCAGTTTATTTGTTCAATTTCAGTATAAATCTACAGGGAATGATTAGATTTTTAAAAGTAATACCACAACTTCTTTTCTCGGTTGTGTGTATCAATTATTTTATACAAAAATTCAAAAGCTCTTACTTGAAGAAAAAATGGTAAAAGAAGGTGATATTATTTTTTTATTTCTCTAATCAGTTTTAGTTAATTATTTTCCTCTCAGTTATTTAGCACCATACTTTAATTGCGTTAGCAATGTGTGTGAGCTAAAATTTCTATTCCATCTACAAAAGTGTTAAAAAATTATAAAAGTGACGCTTAAAAAAATTATGTTTTTCCACAGATACCGAAATGTTCGTAATTTACATCTGATTATCAAAACGTTGAAACAAAATTAGGAAACTGATAACATAACATGAAATAGCTTTTTGTTTTTCAATTTTATTTTATGTAAGCGATATGAATCTCTAAGTAAAATATTACGTATATATATTAATTCCAAGCGAGAATTAAATGAAGAACCTTGTTAATTGCACATGACCTTATATATATTAATGATTGTAAGAAACGGGTAAAGTTCTGTGTGTGTGAATATTGGGTGTGTCAGTCGGATATGGTTTTGGAATATATTTATAGCTGAAAATCCGCATTTCTTCCATGCTGATTACCTTGTAGAGTGACGTATATATAGGGAAGTTGCAGTTCGGAATATCACATCAACACTCAGTCACTTGAGTAACTAACTTTCTACTCTTCAATATGATTGCTAAGGTAAGTTTCGTTCGCTAATATCCCATTAAAATTTTTTTTATCTAATACTTATTGATAAAGCAAAAGGTAATGAAAATTAGATTTATACTTTTTATAAATAAAGAAAATTGAAATAAAATTTCCTTGCAAAATTCTATTTAATGTAATGGAATTTTTCCTTACACATGCAGTTGATCAGAAAGGCCTTTTAATATGGTAATAATTAACGCTTAATTTTCAAGTAAATTACAACACTCTTCATAATTTGAGAGAGTTATGTATACTTAAATGTAACATTAAAAATAAAAGTTACTTATTACAATGTTTGAGTATTACTGGAATTTAATTGACAGGAAACGAAATGTGTAAAAATTCTATAATAATGAAACAATCATTGAGTTTTTAATAAGTTATACTGAAATATTTCTTTTACTGAGATGCCAGGTTTATTGCAAAATTCAAAACATTAGGATTAAATATCAAGGAAAGTATAAATATTTACATATTAAAGTTTACAATGCACAGATAACCCAAAATTAAATGAAATATTTCAATAAAAAATTATTATACCCAGTTATGCAGGAAAAACACCTTACATTCATATTAACAGTGAGTTTCCATCACAATTTCTGCATACATTGAAAATTAGTGCATTTACTTTTTACAGAGAACTGTCTGAAAGAAAAAATTAAATCTTAAAGCACTTTAAAACATTTGCTAACTTTACTTATACATTCTCGATAACATGATAAAAAATTTTGATAAATTAAAATGCAAAATAATCATAAAAAATTATCAAACAAATTAACTATAAGAGCAATTAACTAGCTATATGCGGTAGCAAATATCTCAGTTCCACTCTAGTGAATAAGAGATCCACTTTTCCATACTTTTATGATATGCTTGTTACGAAATTCTTTTGACAATTATTAAAAATTATTGAGATGTAACTGTCAAAACAGAGCGGAGATTCTTTCGTATATTTTTGGCTGTCCTTATATATTAAAATGAATCAATTTTGAGTTTGACAAAATTTAAAATTAAAAAACTTTCTTTCAGGTCACCATTCTTTTCGCTGCCCTCGCAGCAGTACACGCCAGCGCCCTCTTGGGACATGGTGCCCTGGTCAGCACTGGAGTCAGCACCAGCGCCCGATCTCAAGATGTAAGTTGAATTCTATTTATATGAAATATACTTATATAACCGAATAGTTAAATATATCTTATTCTAAATCTGTGAATTATTGACAAAATGTATTCTAATGCATTTACATCTTACCAGGCTTTTGGAAACTACGCTTTCGGTTATGACATCAAGGACGGACTCGGTGCCGCCAACTCTCGATCCGAAGTAGGAGATGCCCACGGAAACAAGAAGGGATCCTACACTCTTGCTGACATCGACGGAAGGGCCCGACGAGTCGACTATGTTGCTGACGGACACGGATTCCGAGCCACTGTCAAGACCAACGAACCAGGAACCGCCGCCAGCGCCCCAGCAGCCGCTCTCATCGCCAGCCCCTACGCTGGACCTGTCGCCCCAGTCGTTAACCATGTAGCCCCAGCTGTCTCTGCTGTCGCTGCTCCAGTCACTCTCGCTGCCCCAGCTGTTTATGGTGGAGTTCTTGGACACGGAGCAGCTCTTGGTCTTGCTGCCCCCGCCACTCTTGCTTATGGAGGTGCTCTTGGTCTTGGACATGGAGCTCTTGGTCTTGGACTCGCTGCTCCTGCTGGTCTTGCATATGGTGCTCCTCTTGGACTTGGTTACGGATTAGGACTCGGAAAGGCTCTTCTTCACTAAATATAATTTAATGTTCACTTTGTTCAATTTTAATTTATTTAGTTTTAAATAAATACTTTCAAAGAAAATTTGCATCATTTTTTTTATACTTTTAACCTTACTATATTTGTGAGAATCCCCCTGGATTCCACCCTGGACACTAAGATTGATTTGAGGCCAGGAACGACCAGACGACATTTTTACAATAACAAATTATATTTATTCACTTGAATCAATCATCAACCTTCTAATTACAAAGATTAATCAATATGTATACGTCAATGCGATTGACCCTTACTATTAAATTAAATCACGAAATATGATACTAATAAACTATTAAACTCAATATCAAATGGGATTACCGGAATAAAAGGATCGAGAGATACACGCAATTTGAATTACTAGCATTCATTAAATTTCCCCACTAACTTTATTATATATTTACTCTTATGATCCGATAATCTAAATTTAAATATCACCCGCCTTTTACTTCCTTACTTTCCAGGTGGATCAAACTTTTCAATTGTAGATCACTGCCTAATGATCAGCGAGACGCTAATCGCACAATCAACTTTAATCTTCTTAGAATAACGTCATCCTATCTCTTGGCGTAATAGTCTACTGTTAACTTACAACACTCTCCTTAAATCCTTTGAATAATTTGCATATCCCGGTTTCTTCTTTTAGAGCTGGTTGGAAATGTACGCGAATTTACAATCCCGAAAGACACCTAAGAGTATTATTGATAAAATGCCGTACATATCCGTCATATATTTTTACTTAAGTTTTATAAATGTAATGCTGAATTTACAGTTTAAGGTTATTCTATTAATCATATTATAATTTTATTTCCTTTGACAAACATTTTACAAACTTTCATTTTATTTCTTCCTTTTCATAAACTTTCTTTTATATTTGTTGGTATAGGAATCCGTATTTTCGGAAAAAATCGTTTTAAATATATTCGTTTTTATTCATAGTCTTTGAATGTTAAACTAGACTTTTAGTTATGAGGTCACTTTAATCTTTAATTTTGAAATCATATTTTAATTATTTTACAAGTTAATGATTTTTGTTAAAAAATGTTAATGAATTTAAAACAGAAAAAAAAATTCTTAAAAAATGTTTCTTAAAATACTTTCAGGTTTGAATTTTAAAAAATATCCTGACAAAATAATAATTTTATCAGGAACTTTTCATCTAGTAATTTTGCCTTTCTGACATTCCTAACAGCTCTAAAAATCATATACCTCTAAGTTAGAATCTGAGGAAGGAATTTCTTAAGGCTTATGCAGTCATTTTGTTTATTTTCCTCATGGTAATATTTTCTTGGAGAACACGAATACAACACGATAATGATCAACACGTATAATCAAATCTGAATATTCACTTATGTTTTCGGTATTTTTTTTATATATTTATTGATTATAACACTTAATAAATTATCGAAATTTCCAAGCCTTATAATTTTTCCAGCTTAATTCTATTTAGGATTTATATCTAATCATAAATTTAGGAATAATGCAAACATTAACTTTGTAGCAGCTTCTCAACGCGCTTTTTAACTAACCTCTAGGGAAATCTATTTTATGGATTATTTATTAATTGGACAACCTCGCCTTGGAAAGCAGCCATGGTGCAAAAAAAGATTTAAAGTTATTTAAAGCGAAATCGGCGAGGATGTCGAGATTGTAATTGAAAGCGAAGACGTTTTGCGTTGCTACGGTTAAGAGTTGATTTTGACCATTCGTTATTAGAAATAAAAGGAGTTAAATTAATATTTATGTAGTTCAGTGTGTGTGACTGATCTTAAAAATTCATTTCAAAATTGGAGCCCGTTTGGTCGTATTTCAAAACTGCAGTTAAAAAAGCAAAGTGAATGTTTATTATTATAGGTTAGGATTTGATATTTAATTATCGTCTATTGAGTACTTGGTATTACGGTATTGAGGTGTTAAAATTGAAAAAAAATTTGTTTAGTTTTGCATTGCATATTGATTTGTTCCCTCACCCCATTTGTACGAATAGCAGTTCGTTTCAAAATAACGATGTATTGAGTGTATAAAAAGTTTTATTTATCAAATGTTCACAATAATTGAAATAAAAAATATAGACACACACACACACACACACACACACACACACACACACACACACACACACACACACACACACACACACACACACACACACACACACACACACACACACACACACACACACACACACACACACACACACACACACACACACACACACACACACACACACACACACACACACACACACACACACACACACACACACACACACACACACACACACACACACACACACACACACACACACACACACACACACACACACACACACACACACACACACACACACACACACACACACACACACACACACACACACACACACACACACACACACACACACACACACACACACACACACACACACACACACACACACACACACACACACACACACACACACACACACACACACACACACACACACACACACACACACATATAATAATTGAATCTAAACTAATTTTGTCCATAAGTGTTTAGTTTTAGTCACTAAAATATTATTAAAGTTGGTTTTGAGTACAGAATCGATTAATTGCATATAAACATCACGCTTAGATTCTACACGAGGACTATAGGAAACGAACATAGAAATTTAAACCACAGCTAAATGACGAGGATGACACCAGACTACACTTCTGTAAAACTTGTGTAGGTTTTTTTTTAACTCCTACAACTTTTTGCATTTTTTATCGAATTAAATAAAATTATTTATTTCCTTTTACATGATCTTGTTTTGGACGAGTGTTTACATAAATTTTGGAGAAATGCATCAAATCAAAAGAGTAAAAAAGAATTAGGTGTACTCCCTTCCTTCATTATATACAGAGTGTCCCAAAAATAGGGTCAAAACTGTACATACTCAGAAGTGAGTGCATAAAAATGCCCAAAGAACTGTGCCTGTACGATCCATCGCTTAGGAGAAAAATACGAAAAACAAAATACGCAGGTGTAAGGAAAAAACACCGTATTGGACACGTCAGCAGCAGTATTTGCTGATATTTATAAAAGCAGATTCACAAAGTATCCGTCGTGCATAAAGGTAGGCTTGAGCGTGCCATGGAATGGATGAATGCATACGTCACCCCAACGCGTTGTCCTCCGAAGTACAAGCAGCCTGTAGACCAGCAACTAAATCCATTTATATTGTCACTACGTCTTGATACAGGTGGGAAATCGAAAGATGGTAAATCTTCTCCTTACCGGCTGCTTTTTTTCTCACAAACATTTTTTTTCCAATGGGGTTATGGATTGGTGTCTTATCATTGATACCTGGAATTATCTCTTATCCTAGTTGGTATCTCTTTTTAGGGCGGCACCATATAGGCGGACATCAATCACCGCAGGTAATTTTGACGCCTAGTTTTCTCCGAAAAGGAGGCACCTCAGCTTCGACGATGCGAACCTGCACTTGGATTTAATTTTTCTGAGAGCACCCTAGTTAAATGGACACTCTAGAGATCTTTTACATGCCGTATAATTATACGACATGGCCGCTGACGTGTTTCTGCATCATTTAAATCAACCGATTTGGGCGGAGTCTCACCCGCAATCTTAGGTGCAGAAGGCCAACGAAAAACCAACCAAGCCACCCAGCCGGCATGCACTAAATCCTTGCACACGGATTTGCCCCAAGGTTGAAAAAAATCCAACGGTGTGGAATCTGGTGATCATGACTGGCATAGAACCGGACCTCAATTTCCGAACCAAACACAGGGGTATATCATTTCCAAGCAATCACGTACAGGTGCATAGAAATGCACTGAAGCCCCATCATTAACCATCATGCATAAAATATTGAAAACAATTTTTTTTGTGAAATTAATAAAAAAAACTTTGTAAGATTTTAAAAATTTATGACACATGTTATAGTTTTTTTTTGTTCACAGTAAATTTTTAAAAAAATAAAATTGTCGAATAAAAATACATAGCTCTTTAGTATATTCCTGAGAATTAATCATTAATCAATAATTCAAAACATTTAAATAGACAGCTTCAATTATCAAACGAATTCGGTTTAGAAACTACTTGTTTATTGAACTCTGTGATACAAATATTTGTTTATTACAAATTAAAATCCTTTCTATCTTTGTTAATGTATATTGTGGATGAGTTTTAAATATTTGCTTTAGATGAAAAAATAAATGAAAAAACTAACTTTAAATGTCATTTCAAAATACTCAAAAATTAATATTTTATAATTTAAGTTCATAAACTTTTAAATATATGATTTCAAATTAAAAAAATAATGTTTAAAGGTGCAAAATTCTAAAAATATGCATATGCAATAAGAAATCAAAATATTGCTTTCAAATCTGATTTCATCTTTTTGTGATAAAGGTGATAAATAAAATTATTTAATTCAGGAAATTATTAGAAAGATTTATTCCATCAAAAGTATAAGAATTATAAAATACGTTTGCGTAACAAATCTAATTCTACGAAGCCCATTGCCACATAAACAAAGAAAAATAAACCGAGAAAAGGCTCGGTTATTGAATATAGTTCCTACAATACTAGTAGATCTGTATGAATGTTAGTTTAAGTGGAATGAACGTCCTTCGATGACCTTTGGTAAAGGTGTGGCTGCAAAATAATAATTCCGCAAATGCTCTTAACTTTTATAATGATACCACTTTGTCTTGGTAATCCCTGAAGATTATTTGAACAAAAGTACACAAATAGATTTCCCGCATTTTTAAAATTTTATGCCATGGTGTCTTAAAATGTAACTTATTACTCTAGTTTGTATTAAAATTTTCATATAAATATACAGACCTTTGAAATTTCTCGCTATCAACATTTCAGCCTGAGCATTTATAAATACCATTTTTTAGACTGATTCTTAAAAAAGGTATTTTTTGTCGTAGAAATACATTTTAAGAATCTCTAAATAGAAAGATTTCCGAAACAGAATTCCGTGAAGCCTTTAAGATTTAACCCTTAACTTCGCACTGTTGCATTTCTGCAACATATGATTTATTTTAATTTAACAGACTCAATATTTTTTTAATTACCTACAAATCACTTATCTGAGAAAATAACGATTACTGCAACGAAATACATGCTAATTTTGTCACTAGATGGAAGTACATTTTTTTCAGAAATCACAACAATTATAAAAATCTCTGATGCCTCAAGAACTGTGTTTTTGCTATAAAACGAATCCATTATATTTTATGCTTCCTCTTGTATATTGACGAAATAAATTACCAGGCAAGAAATTTAAACATTTTTATGATGAATATAAATTTATCATAAAATAAAAAAGTTTTGTAATTTACAGCACTACTTCGCAATATTGCATTTCTGCAACAAACAAAAAAATGACTGAAATTCAACTTAAAACTGCTTAGTTTTTTTTTCATATTTTTTCCATTTATTATTACTTGAGAACTAGCTCATATAATTTTTTCATAGAAATTTAAAAAATTGCGAAGTTAAGGATTAATTATATGGCGTGATAAAATAATTAACCCTTGTATATACAGACCGTTAAAATCAATTTGTATTTTTTTTAAATTTCTTACTCCAACGGTAAAGTTAATTAATTTTTGAAAATGTGTGTACAAAAAACATGAATTGCTTGAACAGACATTTATATTTGAGTTCACATATTCATGTTAATAACACAATATATTTGTATGTTTTCAAGTATAGTGTACCTACGATCAATGTTACAATTTTTCAAGTAGCATAATTGATTTTTTTAATGCAAGTGTCAAATATTTATTAGTTTAATAGGATAGTTATTTACTTCATTACATATATAATTGTTT
>BMAU01000095.1:0-191426 GCA_019973935.1 Trichonephila clavipes
GGAAATCTGGTCGTAAGTCATATATTTTCACCAGTACATACATGTGGGAGTAGATATAAAAAATTTCAAGGCTCTATGATGAACAGAAAAAAAGCCTTAGGGATATTAGAAAACACGTATACCTTCAAAACTGAAAGTCTGATTAAAACACATTTAAAGTTTGTAAATGCATAAAACAAAAACTTATAATGCGTTTACTTATGTTGTAAAAACTAATTATACGTTAAGCTCTAAATTTTTAATATGCTATTTTCTAGTGTATATTCTACATTAAAACACTATTTTAATTAAATATGACTGAAAACATTTTTTTTAATTCAAAATATATTTTTGCATAATATTGAGACAGCATTTGTTACGATGACAGTTTATTCAACTTAATCTTAACGAAGAATGTTCACAAAGGTTTTGAAACACAAAACATTTATGTACAAAATAATAATGATACTAATTTAAATAAATTAAATGATTAAAAATAGCCAGGTTTGTCCATAAAATTTAATTATTTTCAGTTTTAAATCGGGCAATTTAGGAAGTTTTAACTCTTGTTGTAAGACTTTAAAATAAGTAAAAATATAGTACTACAATATGTGTTGTATAAGTTAATTTGGTACATCAAGGAAATATTCAGTTTTATCAATGGATGGAATGAAAAACAAGATAAAAAGTAAAAACTGAGGCACGGATTTAAAGAAAAAAAAGTGCAAAAATAAATCATAACTATCAAGGAATTTGCAATTATTGTTTAAGGAAGAAAGATGAAGAATTAAAGACAAAAATTAAAGTCCAAATCATTTTTTTGATTTAAGAAAATCTGAAAAATATCAAGAAAAAACTTTCAGGTAATTAATCATTGAAATAAACAATAAAATGACAGTTTTAAATTTGGTACCGTTTTTGACGTATTCTGCATCGGTGTTGTCTTCTAGTTTCATAAAATAGGGCAATACTTCCTCGTAACTCCAACCGTGAGCCCCGTGAGCAGCCCAGTCATCATAATTCTTTTTATTTCCTCTAAGTTTCAACATTGCATTGATGACACTTCCACCGCCTATTGTCTTGCCGCTCGGCCATGCTACTGACTGAAATTATAATCAAATGCTAAAATAGTATTAATAATGAAGATTGCTTGCTAAATGATCTAAAAGATGAGGATTTATTAGTTGCATATAAACAATTTGTCATTTATCGAATTTAATATTTAAAAATACAAATATTGCTTTTCTCCAAAATTGATCAAAATAATTTTGATGTTTTGACATTGATTAATTATTTTCACATTAAAATATTCATTTTTTTGTTTAAAGCTCCCTTTACTCTAAGCAAGTATTATTTTGTGCACACATATTTCTTTAGTCATGTATTTTGGGCGCATAATACGTTTTAATAATGACTACCTCCGAAAAAATAAATAATGTTTTCTTCCATATTGAATTGGGGTATAGATATTGTAGACAAGCGTGCCTTGATTCAAAACCTGTGTAAACGATTGTTTGAATTGCATATATTTACAGATGATTTGTCGCTTTCGTTGCAATTGCATTTGTCACGTGAGGGTTATTATTTGTAATATATTTTTGTTTTTCATCTATGCTAAAAGGGCATTTTATATGCAGACGATTATTGCTCGGGTTTTTTTTATCATTTTTATCCTACGCGAGGCTCAGGCCTAAGTCTGCTGGCAATGCAATTTAACTTAGCAACACAACAAATAATACAGCAAATAGCTCCTGCTACGACACTGAGTCTGAAACAAGATACCAAATGCTTTGTACACATGTCTCTAGCCTTCATTACATAAAAGGCAAGAAGGGAAATCTACTAATCAAAATCAATGTAGGTGTTTCTTGAAATAATCACGTCTAGTAATAATTCTGATGTTAGGAACACCTAGAAATCTAGGAAGGTCACAAGGAATGGGAATGCACAGTAAGGAACTCCCCCCTGACAAATTTCCTTGACTCATCTGTTGAAAATGAGCATTAAGTCTAGCATTGATGATTGTTTTAGTACTTTGATAACAAACTAGAGGATCATGTTGGGAAAGTCAGAGCCAGCTTTGGCCAGTGTGTCAGTGAAAGCATTCCTCATAATTTCACATGACATGGTACACACTGAAGGATCACCTTACTTCAACTATCTATCAAAAAAATTAATCGAAAATTGACACCTAATCATAGGTCCATATATTGAAAGTAGGATTAAAAGAAGCCTTCATCACGGCCGGATAATCAATAAAGTTCGTAACGTTCTTATCATCTCTTTTAGAGATTTTATACAAAGCCAGGTGGATATAGAAGATATTTTTAGAAAACATACTAAACAATTTACAAGAATACACTAAAAAGTAGCTTTCGATTTTTTTGATGAAAATGATGATTTTAAACCAGTTGGATACCTCAAGCGATCACTCTGCAAATACCAGAGAAATAAACTACTTTGGAGGCATTGGCATACTTGAATAGAAGAGAGAATTTTGAACATGATTACGTGACTGAATATCTTCTCTGCTGGTACAGTGACAGCAGAAGACAATATGGATGATATTCTGAAACCTTACGTGCGACTTTTTCAATAAACTCTGCGGAACTGATTCGTTCTAATGTAGAATAACGCCCAACCACGCATTATCGATAATTACCAGGACATAGAAGGGATAACCGTATCAAGCGTCCAGGTCCCAATCCTATAGGGCACTTAAAGGATGTCTTAGGAAGACCCATTACATTTCGCTAACCCCATCCAAAGATCCTTCAGGCGTTAAAACCTACTATCTTGGTTAAACGGGAATTTTTGCCACAATAGCTGATCAATAGCCTCATTAACAGTATCAAAGCATGCTGCGATAAGATAAACATGCCTCACATTAGACGAGAAATACACAGCTGTGCCGTATCGTATTTCAACCAATGTCGCTCTCATCTGTGTATCATCTATACCAGTGTTTCTCAAACTTTCAATATTTGCGATCCAATATTCAATCATAATTTTCACATCGCGTCCCCCTTCCCCTCAATACAATAACAATGTATTGAATTCAATAATATGCTAATGCCAACGGCATATATAAACATCTCGCTCAGCCAAAGCATTAATTGGCCCGGACGTATAAAAGCGACTTTCAGAAGCGCTATCTTTTCTGTGCACTGTTATTCATAAACTTATTCTGAGAGAGTGAATGAAAACCTGTGTTCAGCTTTACGAGGGCTTTTAACAACGGACCTCGCAATTGTGAACCATCGTCAAGTGACGAGGATGACACTTGAGCTTGCACCCCATGTCCTAACTACCACACCATACCAACGGGAGGATGTTTGAGCTCGCGACAGATTTATCCGCATTGCTACCCTACACGGCGAACTTTTAGTGGTACTGGGCTCGAACTCATGATATGCCAGCCACGATCCGATACATTGACCACTAGGCTACCGCGGCCAAAATTATTCCAAAGGTTTTGGAATGGAATAAAAAAGACTATGAGAGAGAGAGAGAGAGAGACAGTGTTTTAGAAGGATTTGTTTATTTATTCCCCCCCCTCTCCAATACATCACATATGCACGACTACGTGGAAAACGGTAGTTTTGGAGAGCGAATCACTTATCTTTAAATCGGCAGTTAAGAGACTAATTATATAAACCGTACAAATTATCAAGAAAAGTGTTAATTTTTGTATATAATTTATATATGACACTCCCATAGGGCTAATGGTAATTATTAAACTTGCTCTTAGATTGCTGGATTAATTATAAAATGCTATGCACAGTACGGAAATATTTATTATTATATTTTTTATCAGAGTAAATGCATATTTTTTTTCATTATGGTTATAATGTATTTTGTTTATTTTCCGAAAATTAATAATTTTTTAAAATAATCTTTTGTTTTCGACTTTTTAATACGCTCGCACCCCCCTCGTAGAGCTATCACACCCCCTTGGGGGAGGGCCCTGCAGTTTGAGAAAGGCTGAGCTATACAATTTATTTTAAACATTTTCTGTCGTTTGGAATAAATTATTATATTATTCAAAATTTCTATGCATTATATATATATATATAATATCGTTTATAATTTAAAATTAAAAAAAAGTGCTGTCTATTTTTATATAAATAGTCTTACCCTGTTAACTAAACCTGCTCCTGTGTGTTCTTGAGGAACTGTACTATAATTCCAATCAATATCAGATTGGATAAAACTTCTCGCTGCTATGGGAATATCAGTTACTTTCGGAGGCGATTTTCCGGCTTCTAGTAAGAGAACAGTCACGCATTCTTTTTCAGCTAATCGAGCGGCTAAAACAGATCCTGCAGAACCACCACCCACTGAAAGAAAGGGATTCAGAATATTAGTAGGGTGAAATCTAGAATATCTGTATTTAACTTGTATTTTTCAGATTGGTGCTGATATAAACACATCGATTTTTTTCTCATCCATCTTTTAGTAGCCACTTAGTATTTTGATACTAATCTGTTTTTTTCAAAATGTATATACATAAAAATGGATGTTTGCATATATGAAATCGCATCACTCCAACACCGTTCAACCGATTACTATGAAAATTGGCATGTATATGCATTTTTTGAGGAGAAGGTTTTTGTGCTATCCACTTTGTTCCAGCTCCACACTAGGTGGCACTAAAACCTATAACTTCTGCACTGGTCAATCAATCGTAAAGTTGCCAACAGGGTCGCCAATAATGATGCCAACTTGGCTCTATCATTAACATTTCGCTATGTTTCCATTTAATCGCCATTATAATATAAGGAACGGCGTTGCTTGCGAATATTACAATTTTAACATAAAATAAATGCAACAGAAAGTAATATTAACGTTTTACACATCTAGATATGAATAATTAACATTATTTTAAGCATTAATTACACAAAATTTGTAACAATATGTTACTTTCACTAAGCAGAGAACAGTTTAGAAAGATGTTTTCAAAGATAGACCAACATGAAAGTTACGGGGCGTTATAAATAAATTTTAAAAAATACTTTTTATCAGTTATTTGATCTACAGACTTAAAATTTAACAAATATATTTTTTGTCCACCTAAGATATGCAAAAATTTTTTTTTGTTTAATTTGCATTTCACGTAAAATTAACGCATTAAAAACTTCTTATCGTTCAATCTACATCGTTTAATTTTTAAATTCATCAGTGTGAAGAACGGGCATACCAGCTAGTATATTATACGTATACATAGATACTAATACTAATTACATAATATTGTATGCATATTTTTTTAAAAAAAATTGCATTGTGTTTATTTTCAAAACGGGTATATTTAGATAAAATCTCATTTTAAGCATGCAACAGTATGCAATAAATATAATACAAATAGAATGTAGAATCTAAACATAATTTTATAACCCCAAAAAAGGATAAAATTTAAGATATATTTTTACATTTAATATTTGCTTTTGAAGATATAAAAATAATGTAATTTTGTTGAATTTGTATTTTTTTTTTTTGTTTCGGCGCTATCAACAGATTCGTTGTGTTAGTAAAAAGATCGTTCTTAAAAGCATTCTTATATTAGTCCTTAACACTTTTCTCTTTTGTAAATTAACAATTGAATTAATATTGAATTTATATCATTGCTTCTTAAACTTTGAATAATTGCAACCCAATTTTCATTCATGATTTTTATCGCCCTCCCATACGATAACAATGCATTGAATGCAATAAAATTGTACTTTGACACTTAATCTATTACAGACTATAATTATATAAATCATACAAATTATCAAGTTAAGTATTCCATTTTGTGTATTCAAACCCATGGAAGGCACTATTAATTATTAAACTTATTTTTATTTAAGTATTTACACACTAATTATCAAAAATATTTTCAGTACTAATAAATTTATAAGTATATTATATTAGTGTAAATGCCCATTTAATTTACATTATGTTAGAATGTACACTTAGGAACATTGAAAATAGCGATGCAAGAAGGAAGCTAAGTACAATCGCGAAACTTTGCAAATAAGTACAGCTTAAATGTAATATGCAAATGATCTAAGTTTTGGGCCAATACGCATGCTCATACACGCCGAGGTGGCGCTACAATCAGGAAGAGGATGCTATATAAGCCAGCGCAAATTCGAAAATTCATAAACGTGACGATTACCCGCCGATTGTAGGAAGACTGGTAAGCGAAACATGCTAGAAGACATTTCTCACATTTAAGCGAGTTTGAGAGAGGCCTGATCATCGGAATGAAAACTGCAGGTTAGTCGACGCTCCGTGTTGCTGGCCCGGTGGACGGTTCGGAGTATGCCGTTAGAAATTGTTGGGAGCAGTGGACACGAGAAGGTACCCGCGTGTGGGGTCTGGAGCGATCAGCAAGACCACGAGGAGAGAGGATCGAAGGATCGTGCGGCAAGCACTTGTGGACCCCACAATGACTCGTTCAACGATACGAGCAGACGTAGGCGTAGCAATTGTTTCCGAAACAATTTTCAGACACCTTGAAGAAGCAAATTTTAAATCCAAGCGCCTTTTCCGTGTACTCCCTTTACAACGGAACATCGGAAACTGCGTCAACAGTGGTGTCAAGCCAGATCAATGTGGAATGTCACAGATTGGTAAAAGGTTGTGTTAAGTGATGAATCCCGGTTTGTTTTGGAGACAGATGATAATCGTGTACGGGTGTGGAGGTGCCCTGGTGAGCGGTACAATTCCTACCCACATTGTTCTACGTCACACTGCCCGCACAGCTGGTGTAATGGCCTGGGGGGCCATAGCCTATGATAGCCGGTCCACTTTAATTGTGATGCGTGGAACCTTAACGGGCCAACGTTACGTTGATGATATTCTTCGAACCCATGTAGGACCTTTCCTAAATGGTCTCCCAGGGGCAATTTTACAGGAAGATAATGTTCGTACACATACAGCAAGAGTTGCTCAAGACTTCTTACGTCATTTTCAGACTCTTACACGGCCGGCCCGCTCCCCCGATTTGTCCCCTGTAGATCACGTGTGGGATCAGCTAAAACGGCAGATGCCTTCGTGTCACTCTGTACATGATTTAGAGTTGGCTGTTCAAGATTTGTGGGCCCATGTGCCTCAGGACAACATAAGGTGTCTAATCAACTCAATGCCGGACCGTGTGGTGGCATGTATTGCAGCTGGAGATGGTCCAACGCGCTATTGAAGTTGCCCAGTATTTGTGTCGTTGCACACCCTGTATTCGTTTAATTGTCTCGTTTTTGAGATCAAGTGAATCTCTCATCTGTATCATTATGTGTATTAAATTTCATTTCAATCCGATGCTTTCTTCTTGGGTCGCTATTTTAAATGTTCCTGGATGTATTTTGTTTGCCTTCCTTTCAATAAATTTCTACTTATTTTTAATCTTTTATTTTCGTTTTTTCAATATGCTTGCGTCCCCCCCTCATAACCCCTCTAGGAGGGCGTGCCCCACAGTTTGAGAAATGCTGATGTATATGAATATGTATGAATGTTCAAGTAGATAATAGCTTGCAAATACTTTCATTAATCAATTCAAAGGGTATCTACAAATTAGTTGAGCAATTTCGTATAAGTCAAAAACTTCCAAAATACTAAATGAAATTAACCAGCTGGCCGTCAGATTAGTTTAAACATATACTAAGTTTATTCATAAATAGCGTTAGGAGAAAAAGGATACTTGTATTCATTCTCAACTAAAGAGCGTTTCTAGCTCTGAAATTGCTTGAATGATTAATGGTATTTTATATCACTTTTTACAGAAATGTCAGGTTTTTTAGGAAGCAAGACCACACCAAAAGCTCTTGCGGAAAACGAAATACAGAATATTTTTAATAATTTGGAAGCAGAAGCTAAAGAAGCAAAGAATTCTAAGGTATAATTACTGACGATATCTTTTAGCAAGCGTTAGTTGTTCTTAGTTTCGCATTATGATAATGGACACGTGTTGAAAAAGCGAATTGCTGTCTTTGGTTTTATGAAAAATATTCTGTGTGCTGTGCAAGTACGAATAAATTTTGTTCGAGAATACAAGGGGAAAAACCCGAAAAGAGATACTGTTGTTTCAAGGAACTTACCTGGAGATGCTACAGGTTTTCTTGATGCCAGTCATTAAACTAAATAATGCAGTGCTTCACTAACTTTCAATGTTTGCGACCCAATATTCAATCATAATTTTCGTCGCGACCACCTCTATACAGTAACAATGTATTGAATTCAAAAATACTATACTTAAATGCTAAAGCTAAAATACGACTGAAACATCTTAAGTGCCGCCAGCGTATATAAACGTCTCGCTCAGCTTAAGTGTTATTTTCCAAGGACGTACATATACGTCTGTCCGAAGTATGATCTTTTCTGTGCACTTCTATCCATAATATTATTCAGAAAGCTTTCGAATGCAATAAAAGAACCTTGACAGAGTGTTTGAGGAGGATGTACTTATTTCAGAGGATTTGCTTATTTATTCCTTTTCCTCCCCTCTTCCCCCCTTACATCACATAGGCAGGCCTACGTGGTAAACGGTTGCATTGGGGAGTGAATCGTGTAACTTTTAATAGACAGTTAAGAGATTAATTGTAAACCATACAATTTATCAAGATGAGTATTAATTTTTGTATATTATTTTGAATATGATCAGATCTCATTGGGGCACTGGTAATTATTGTACTTGGTTTTAACTTAGAATTGTTAAATTAATTATAAAATACATGGTGCAGAACTAATACATTTATAAGTCTATTATATCAGTGTATATATGTGTATTTTACTTTTTAATATGGCAAAATTTATTTTGTTTTTTTACTTTCTGTAAATTAGTAATTTTCAAAAAGTAATCTTTTGTTTCAATATGTTCGCCCCCCTCGCAGACTTATAACGCCCCCTACACAGTTTGAAAAACGCTGAAATAATGCCAGAATATTACAAATTTCAACTGGATGGGGCAAGCTTTGTCATTACCGCAATGACGTTACATCTTACCTCAATGCTGAGGAAACAGGTTGAATTTGTCCTGGAGTCGTTATTCAACGGCCCTCGCGATCCAAATCTTTCAACACTAGATTTCAGTGTATGAAGTATGGAAAAGGATCAAGTGTCAAGTCTGCCATTTTCTGCTTCCATTCTCTATTAAAAATCAAGAATTTACACTATTTGATGCAGAAGAATTATCAAATAAAGATGCACTTAACCTCAAAATGCTGATTTTTATATAGGTTTACAGCCACTACTATAATTGTTCAAATTTATTATAGAAATTTTTAAGTTTGGCCTCACACTTATCCTCTTCAGTCCTGTTATACAATCATCTCGTCAAGTGGTTTATTTATTTTATATTTTAGGTATCACACATTACTATAAAATAAAGGAACTCCTTACCAATAATGTAATCGTAAGAGCTTTTGATTTCTGTCGTCGTCTTAGGAGTATGTTTCTGTTCCATCATGGAAAACAAAATCAGTGAGAGGAACTGGGAAGTGGCATAAGGAGTTGAATACGACGCCTCAAACGTTAGGTTATACGGAAGCAAAGGATCCCACATAGTGATCTGAAAAAGCAATTTAATACATACATACTTATATATAATTCAATGCATATATATACACCAAAGAACCAAAACTTCATGAACACTTAGTGAATAACACGTTGCACCACCTTAAGCCTACAAAACTGCTACAACTCGTCTTGGCATGGATGCTAGAGTTCGTTGTAGATGGCTGGAGGCAGGTTGCTCCAAATATCTAAGCGGCAGTCACACAAAGATATTCTGACATGGTGTTCTTTTCTATCTCTGAACTGCCTTTCTGTGAAACCCTAAATGTGCTTCATAGTGTTCAGATACAGCGAATAAGATTGCCCAGTACAGGAATTGGAATTGATTATTTTGGTCATATAATCACTTTTACACAATTTGAGCCTTGTGACTTGAAGTGTTGTCCTGCTTTAAGATTCCATTTCCAGTTGGGAAGGCAGATGCCACACGTAAGGGTGCAACTCATCCGCAACTTTTATCAGATCAGTTTGCAGCTTTCACAGTCTGTTCTACTACACTTAAGAGTCCCAGAGTCACGCAGAGAACAATCCTCAAAGCATAATACCATCCTCATAAGCCTGTAAATAACACTGCTGTGCAAGGGGAGAGCAACTGTTCACTGGGAAGAGGAAGCACCCTGACACGACCATAAATGTGATGAATGAGAAATCATAATTTCTCGGGGCAATCAATTCTCTTCCACTTATCCATTGTCCAATCTCGATGTTCCTGTGCCTCTGTAGGTGTAGTTGACAATAATGCTTGGTTAGCACAGACGCAAAAGTGGGACGTTTGCTGTGCAGTCCCACATCCAACAGTGTCCGCTAAACTGTGTGTGTGTGTTCCGAGAAACTTATACTTAGTCCTGCATTGTATTGCGCTGTAAGCTAACCCATGCTTTGGGCCTATTTTACTTTTACTAAGTAAGACAATCTCAAAAGTCCTTTTTTTTCCAGAATGCATGAATGTCCAACACATAGCGTCTACTGATGGGTTCACTATCATTTATCTACTTTACACAGATACTAAAAAGGGAACATCACTAAAATCCTATCAGTAGTGCTGTTCTGCAGGTACTCATTCCTTGGGCCATTACAATCTGCCCTCAATCAAATTTGATTAGGCAATCAGTCATTCACCTCACACGCAAATGTAAATGTCAAAATTATTCCTTGCCTTCTCTTGCAGCAGTTTAATACCTTTTTTTCTTAATCAAGCGCCTTCCACGTCATCCAGATGAGTTCATTGGAACATGTAGTGGTGTTCATAATATTTTGGCTCGTCAATGTATACATAAATATATACACTACAGGGCATTAAAATTGCTACACCAAGAAGGCGACATGCTACAAACGAGAAATTTAAACGACAGGAAGAAGGTGCTGTAATATTCAAATGATTAGCCTTTCAACGCATTCAGACAAAGCAGGAGCCAGTAGTGATACCTGCAATGTTTTTAAAAGGATGAAATTGTTCAGCCAGTTCCTAATACACAAATTGCATTTGAACGTTGTTGCCTGGTGAAAAGTTGTTGCGGCACGCCGTGTAAGAAGCAGAAATGCGTACCAGTACGTTTCTGACTTTGATAAAGGTTGAATTGTAGCGTACAGGGATTGTGTGGTTTATCGTATCGCAGTATTGCTGCTCGCATTAGTCGTGATACAATGACTGTTAGCAGAACATGGAATCGATGGATACAGAACGCCGTGCTCGATCTCAAAAGCCCCCTATCCCTAGCAGTCGAGAAGACAGACATGTTACTCGCATAGCCTTAATGGATCGTGTAGACAAGTCACTAGCCCTGAGTCAAGAATTAGGGTAGTTTGCAAGACAATAAGTATCTGCACAAACAGTTCGACGACGTTTGCATTAGCATGGACTCTTAGCTTGGAGACATGGCCGCGGTAGCGAAGTGGTCAAGGTATCGGATTAAGGCAGGCATATCATGAGTTCGAGTTCAGTACACCTAAAGACCCACCGTGTAGGGGAGCGATGTACGTTAAATCTGTCGAGGGCGCAAACGTCCTCTCGTTGGTGTGGTATAGTATTTAAGAGACAGGGGTGCCAGCTCAGGTGTCGTCCTCGTCACTTGACCATGGTTCAAAATTACGAGGTCCGTCGCCAAAAGCCCTTGTGTAGGTGAAGAGTGCGTCTTTAATATTCACTCACTCACACTCACTCAGCTCGGAGACTAGGGCTGCGGTTTCTTTTCACTCTTCATCACTAACCGGAACATCTTCAATGGTGTGATCAACAATGAACCAAGGCGTCATTTTTTCAGAGGAATCAGGTTTTGTTTACAGCATCAAGATGGTCGCATCCGTCTTTGTCGCATCGTGGTGAACGTACATTGGAAGCGTGCATTCGTCATCGGCATACTGGCCCATCATCTGGCGTGATGGTATGGGGTGTTATTGGATACACGTCTCGGTTACCTCTTGTTCACATAGATGGCACTTCGAACAGCGCACGTTACATTTCTGGTGTGTTAAGACCCGTGGCTATACGCTTTATACGAACCCTACGAGACCCTATGTTTCAGCAGGATAACGCAGACCGCATATTGCCGGTATTGTACGGATCCTTGATATGGAAAATGTTCGGCTGTGGCCCTTGCCTGCACGCTCACTGGATCTCTTGCCAAAAGAAAACGTCTTGTCCATGGTTGCAAAGCGACTGGCTCGTAACCATATGCCGGTCACTACGGTTGATTAGCTGTGGCATCGTGTTGAAGCTGCTTGGGCATTTGTACCTGTACATGCCATCCGATCTCTGTTTTACTCAATGCTCAAGTGTATAAGAGCTGTTATTACTACCAGAGGTACCTGGTCTGGGTACTGATTTCTCAAGATCCATGCACCCGGATTTCTTGCAAATTTAATCAGTTGTTATACGCAGTATAACATATTTGTCCAATAAATATAATTTTATAATCTGTATTTCTTCCTGGTGTAGCAAGTTTAATGTCCAGTAGTGTAATCGGATCCCAGTTAAGAACCACGAATTTAACGAATTTCACAATTTAACACATTTTCTTTTCCCCAGAATAAGCTGAAGGCAAATAATCCTCTATTTAACGTAGATTTAACTTCAAAATAACGAATTATTTCAACAGCTGTGTGGATTTGAAGATATTGGATTTCTTTTCAACTGACATCTCCTTTGTCCGAATCAGAGAAAGACTTTTGTGGGCAGAAAATCTCATCGGGAAAAGGTGCTGCCCATTATTAGACTTTACAGGTGCAGATGAGTTTTGAGTGTAACTTATCGCGTGATTTTTGAATAGGACAGGGAATACCATTTTTTATCTCATCCCACTCCACAACGCAGGGGATATTTTAAGAGTTTTTACCATTTCCTCTTTGTCTTGACAGAAGTGTAGTTTATTGCATTTTCGGTTTAATAGAAAATATATATACATATATTGCTTTTAAAAATTTGTAAAGCATGCAAGACTGTCAACAACGAAATTGTTTTCCTTTGAGTGAAAAACTTAACTTTTTAAGCGAATTTGACAGTAATGTTGGACCACAAAATGCTTCATCAGAACATCTTAGAATTTCTACATCGACATTAGCTACAATTATAAGACAACGAGAAGAACTTAGAAAGGCCTCTGCAGAATATGTTGAAACATCCTCAAAAATAATAGTCATTGAAAGTCATCAAAACTTGCGTTTTCTAATGCTTTACATCAAGGGTGTCAAACTCGTAGCTCGCGAGCTGTATGCAGCCCATAACGAAAATTTTTGAGGGCTGGCCAATATAATATATAATTAAAATAATATATAATAATTATAATATATAATAATTTTTTTCTGTAATGGGGCTGCGTATTGGTGTTTCTACTTTTGCACAAACCTAGTACATTCCCCAGGAGCTGGTATCAATCTTTAGTGTGGCACCACATTTAGACGATATCAATTATCGCAAGTAATTTTGACGCCCAGTTTCTTCCCCAGATGGAGGAACACGAGTTCTACCGATGCGAAATTTGTACTTAGGACTTTAATTTTGCCGACAGCATCCAAGCCAAAAGGACACTCATTGGATCTTTTTCATGCCGTATAATTAATTATACGACATGGCCGCTGCTGATTTTCTACATCAGGAAAATCCACCGACTTGACCCGGGGTCGAACCCGCAACTTTGGGTACAGAAGGCCAGCGACAAACCAGCTACACCACCCAGCCGGTAATAATGTATAATAATAATAATAATAATATATTTATTTTACTCTATATTATCGCCACACAATAATATGTAATAAAATAAAAAAATTCTCCCGAAATAGGAAAGACAGTGGCCGAGAAGAGATGTCAAGTGTCAGAACGTAAACATTACATTTTTCTTATTCTCTTATATGTTTATTATAATGCATTATTCAAAATTAATCTACGTTTCTCTGAATACTGATTTTTCTTGCGGTCCACCTAAAGTTTTAAGACCCAAGCTAGCCTTTGGGTTTGACGCCCTTGCTTTACATTGTTTGACAACTGTCAACACATGCCTTATACAGCAAGATGTAAATGGCGCAGGAATCAAAAAGGTTTTCAAACATCTATTAATCAGTATTAAGCAATATTTTCAAATTTTCAAGTAACTGGTGCGTAATAATTGCGTAATGGTATTTTTAACTATTGATAAAAAGTGTGCAATTTCTAACGACGGATATTTTTTGTGCAATGGCTTATCATAGAATTTCTAAATGCAAACAAAATTGCATTTTCTTGAGCTTCCGATATTACGAATACCTCCGAATTAACGAATAAAATATGCGTTCCTGGTCAATCCTTTAAATCAGAATCAACTCAGTGGCGTGACAGCCCATGAGAGTCAAGGCCTACTGTGCCCAACTCAGTATACACGACCTTGGAGCCTGAGGAGCATGAGCAGATGTTCCGGTCAGTTAGTCAGACTGACGCAAAAACCCCAGTGTTAAGTTCCCAATCAAGCTTGGTACTCATTTATCGACCCACTGAAAGGATGAAAGGCTGAGTCAACCTTTCCCTGTCCGGGACTTGAACCTCGCACCTGTGGTGTGGAAGCACTAACCACTCAATCACTGTGCTAAGAATCTTACTGTACACATATATGAAATAAATTTTTTCGAAAGCTTTTCATATTAACTATGAGGATGATGTAGGCGTGACAGAAAAGAGAATTCTCGTTATTTAAAATCAATCATCGTTTATTTCAGTATAACACCAGGAAAGATGTTGGAGCGTGTGCTTCGCTCTCACGAACAAAAGTACAAGCAAGGGAATTATTCAAATATCAAGGAAGAGCAGAGAAAAAAAATTATAAAAAATACAGTTACGCGAAGGGAAATAAAAGTTAAGCGAAGTGGAAATGTTGCACAGTTAAGCCATCAAGGCTTAGGGAGTATTGATATTCGGTTAATATGCAAAGGGAAAGCAGGTAATCATATTCTACTTCCTTAATGCAATACGGCAATATATGAAATCGAATTTAATCAAATGAAAAACGAAGGTTCTATTGTATAAAAGTATTTGAAGCATTCACATGCATAAGTTAATACTAAGAGTATTAACTTATGCATGTGAAACTTGGTCTATGTCTCGAACAAATGAGGACGTGATAAGTATGTACAAAAAGAAGATTTTAAAATTTATTTTTGGAGGAATTCAGGAAAATGGACGGTGGCGAAGATCAAATTTAGATTTCTATTAATCATATAAAGAATCTGACATTGTTAATTTCATCAAAATACAACGAATTAAATGGGCAGGCCACATTGTCAAAATGAACGAAAACCGCACCGCTAAAAAGTCTTTAATGCTCAACCAATTGGCATACGGAGAAAAGGCAGGATAAATCTTAGATGGGTTGATGACCTAAAAAAATATCTTCTAGTTTTGAGAACTAAGAAGTGGAGAATACTAGCGGGAAGAAGGCTGATTTGGAAAAGGCTTCTTGAGAAGGCCAAGGCCCACCCTGAACTACCGACATAATAAGGAAGGGATATTCTACTTCTTGAAATCGCGAATAAAGCTATCAAAAATTCAAGGTCTAAGGAATCACTAATAAATCTATAAAAATATTATTCTTAATGCTTTAGAAAATTATAAACTGAGATGCGTTTCGAAATAGGGTATTCGGTTGCGTTTTTATTAAATACATGCATATATACTGCATATCTATGCAAATAAAATGTAGTCTAATAAACTTAAATTTATTGAATATATGTTTTTTTTTAAATTTTTTTTTCAATATCTCTTAACACGAAATTCTTTTATCACGAAAAATTACATTAGTCTCCTCATTTCATTAACCGATTTTCTTTGTACATATAAACACTCACGAAAAACAGAAACATTGTTACATTATTCTTAAGACTTACCTGAACAACAAGCAGTCTTGAATTATTACCTAAATCAGTTGTTTTGTCTTGGTAAACTCTAATTTCAGCTTGATTCAAAGATACACTTGACTCAGTTAACGTGCCGCGTTATTTTGATGTAGTTATCGACCCTGAATATGTCCGCTAACTCTTCAAATCCTGCACAAATCGTCAGCGTATAGACTTCCAGCCCTAACTTATTAAACAATGTGTTACATTATATCATAATACTTCATTAGTATGTAATATTACATTAAATACCTTTGTCTGGAATGCGCTGATCATAGCTCTATAATTACAGCAAACTCTATCATGAAATTTTTATTCCAGTTCTGTTATTACAGCCTCGAAGAGAAATGAAACACAGCATCAAGTGTCATATTTTCTAGTTATGTGAAATCATGGAAATCGAGAAAAACCTGACGGGAATTTTTTTTTTTCTCAAAAAATAGGAATCTGACGAAAACTTTTGGAACCAATACTAGAGACTGTATTGTATATGTATCATAAAATATTCAAAAGAAACTCGTTCAGAAAAGAATAATGCAATATATACATATACATGTAAATGTTATGGTAATTTGTTTACGCTTCCACACACACAACTCAATAAGTTTGCATCGATTTATCTAAATTTTGACTTAACGTTGCATTTGAATCCAGTTAGGTTTTTATATACTTTTCCTTTCGAACCACACTTAAGTTTTTAAAATTTAATTTTTGAGTGATTTTTCTATCTTATGACGTCATACGATGTCACGATTTGCTCTGAATGTGAAAATTTATACTTTGGGCATATTTTTTCCAGATTATTACATACGTTTACTATAGTCATGCTTATTGGTTGTCATATTTACCTATTTTTTGTTCTTTGATACGTAATTGAGATTATTTTTCGAATAAATCATATTTTAAAAATTATTCTTTTAACAACTCAAGTTTTGTTTTGTAGTTTTGGCAACATTCCGATAGCTTTAACGCGGGATGCTTACGACTTTGCTTACATATTACATCGTGTTTTTTTCTGTAATTTTAAGCTAAATTTGTTTCTTTTTATTAAGCGAAAATTACAATTATATTTGAAATCTGTACGCAACTTATTTTTCTACCAAATAGTTTGTGAGAACCCCCCTGGGTTCCACCCTGGACATTAAGATTAATTTGAGGCAAAGAATGACCAGACGCCATTTGTATAATAACAAATTATATTTATTCAATAGATTCAATTAGAAACCTTCTAGTTACCAATATTAAACACTATGTCTACGTAAAAGGGATTTACCTTTACTATTAAATTAAATTGCAAAATATGAAATTAATCATGTACTAAACTCAATATCGAATGGGTTTACCAGAATAGGAGGTCCGAGAAATACACGCAACTTGAATTATTAACATTCGTTAAAATTTAACTAACTTTATTATATATTAACTCTTGTGGTCAGATATACTAAATTATAATATATCACCTGGCTGTAATGTCGTTCTCTCCAGGTAGATCAATCTTTCTAAGGCTACTTCGCTGAATATATAATAACAGCAATACTCTAATCTCGCAATCCACTTGAATCTTCTTAACTTCGTCACTACGGCTCTTGGCTCACTAGCCTTCATCTTTGCTAACTTACAACGCTCTCCTTAAATACCTTAATTTATTTGAATATCCCATTTTTTTCTTCCAGAGCTGATTGGAAATATACGCGAATTTACAATCCCCAAAGACACCTAAGAGTATTAGTGGAAAAGTGCTGTAAAGATTCATGACAAGTTGTTAAAACTTTTTAAGGACTTGACGTTATCATTAGACTGGCCGCATGATCGCCACAAACGAGTAGCATATGATTGAAATATTTTCCACTTATTTCATCTTTCTCCAGTAATCCTTGGTAAAATTAATTTTTATGTTTAGTTTTTGGTACCCACGATTTTTTCCGCCGGCAATTTACATCAAATTAAAAGACGTTGCCAAATGCCGCGATATGTGCAATGGAAACCGTTTCATGCATATTCAAACACAATATTTTTTGTCCACTTGGAGACATTTTAATTTGGCGGAATGAATCGACGGGATCTTAAATAATCATGTTTTTTTCTCTATTTTAAACAATTTTTTAAATTTCATTTGATGTTATCATTGGGCTCAAGTGTAGTATATGCCTTTTGATTTTTATGTAGATATCATGATGGGATAAGGAATTCACTCTGGCAAACTGTATAATTTCGTAACCCTTGATTTTTGATTTCTGGTCTTATGCACATGTTCTTTATAATTAATTGCTATTGGTTATTTAAAAAATTGCGGAGGTTTTTTAATGAGGCACACGATTTTCAAATTAACAATTCCATTGCTTAATTTTTAATTTGCATTTAGATTTTAGATTTGAAGGATTTTTTGAATTTTTATGTGCAATTTTTAACTATTCTATTTTCTTGCTTTTCGTTTGATCCTTCCACTCATTCCGTCTAAAAGGTATGATTTGGAGGGGTTCTTATAATTACTTTTTTTTTTCGTGATTTGGAACGAAAGGGGAAATTGCCTAATACAGTGGCGCGTTGGAAACGGATTTATTGTTGCAAATGTTGTGAATGTTCGGTTTGCAAGAAAGCTATGTGTTTGTTTTACAGGCTTTCTAGTGATGAATGTATATGGAAATGCCGAAAGAAATAAGCGATTGCGCATCGTATCAAAAACTCTGTAAGGAAGAACAGCTGTTCGAAGAAAGTAAACTGTATATGCTTGAGATTCTGACGTGGACGAACATGTGGGTGCAAAAGTCGAACCGTGAATTCATTTCTTTCGAATTTAACGTTTCGAAAAAAACAGTGATTAATCGGATGAATTTTTGCATAGGTATGTACGGAAATGTGTGTTAAAAATTTACCCTCCTTTAGAACTTTCTATAGCGTGGTGAGCCTTTTTCTTTAATATTCTAATTTACGATTTCCTTTTACTTAATAAAAATACAATTTCTATTTTTATACATTACTGTGATAGCTTTATAACTATTTTTTATTCCACATTAATATTTCTTTATTTTTACTTCAAAATTACAATTTGTAAATTCTTGGAACACCTACCGCTAAATTATGTAGCTAGGCTATCGAAGTAGGTCGCCAAAAACACCTATTCTGAATTAAGTTGCTTGGCGACCGCTTTTGATCACCAATCGAAATTGGCTTCACCAAGGGCCCCACCCCACCCTATACTACACTTTAACATTGAAATACAACTGGCAAAATTTAGATTTTCTGATATATATTTTGAGTTTTCAAAGTATTAAACCTTATTTATTTTTTTTATGGCTTTTCAAAATTTAAGTTTATGTTATAACTTTGTTAAGCAGATTCCATCAGTAATTCGTTAACAGAATAATTGAAGTTATTACGGTGTGCTTGGTATTTATTTATTATCGCAACAATCACCAACGTTCAAAATAATTCACCAAGTTGGCAAACCTGATTTTCTATCTGTTGTATGAGCTGAATTGGCAATCATGTGCTTCTTTTTATATAATTTCGCCAATAGGTTGCGATAATGAGTAAGTGCTGTTTGCTTTTATCAGGGTCATAGTTACCGCTGTATCAGCCGTACCAATTATACAAGGCCCCCAAGCTACAGTGGTTCCCATACGTATTACTATAGTCACTAATATGATGCTCATTTCTGAAATCAGCCCCTAAAAGTGTTTTGATACAGGGCCCACTCAGAGCTGTTTTGCAATTTCATGTGTCTTTATTTTAACCTTTATACTATTAGCTTCAGTGCATAAAATTGCCTTGCAGAAAATAAAACTTGGGTAATCATACTGCCCAAGCAAAAGCAGTGTTGGTAGTAATACATATCAAACTGGAATAGGCATCAGAGAATGAGCAAAAGAGACAAATGGCTTAAATACCTGTTGAGGAAGCAGGTGGTCGTAAGATTAATTATTTTTGGTACTTATGTACTATCCTAACAATCGCCAACGTTCAAAATAATTTGCCAAGTTGGTAACGCCGATTTCTCATGTCATATATATGCTGAATTCGAAGTCATGTGCTTCGTTTCATATAATGTCGGCAATATAATGGCTTATTTTTTCAAATTATGCTTTTGACTGATAAAGTTCATTTATGTTAGTATTGTACTTCATTTTTCAATTTATTTTTATGCTCGGGATATATACTTTGGATAATTTTTTTTTATTTAGTACTTACGTATTATCGCACAATCATCGACATTCAAGATAATTCGCTACTTTGGCAATCCCAATTTTGTATGCACTGAATTGGCAATTATGTGTTTCATTTCCTATAATGTTACCAATAGGTTGAGATAATACGTAAGTACCTTTAATTCTGTACATTACTATAACATTAAACTGGCCGCAACACACCAATTTGGCCTAATTTCAAAATCATGCAAAAAACGAGTAGCGTACGAATATGAAATTAATGTTATGAATATTATTTTAGCCTACTTTATTTTTCTCTCCAGTAATCCTTAATTAAATTTAACATCTAATTTTTTTAATATTTTTGACAGTTATGTACCGCAAATATTGTTTTGCACATTGCGATGTCTGAATTTCGTGAAATAAAACAGCGGGATTTTTCTTAAACATGCTTTTTTTTGTCTGTTTTTGACATTTTTTAAAATTTCGTTTGATGTCTCTCTGAAATACGAATCACAAAATAAAGGTTTTCCAATATATATTGTATGTTTGTACGAAACTGTTTATAGTGATTTAATCAAAATATTGAGCCTTCTTTTGTTGTTGTTGCTGTTGTGGGTTTTTATCCTGGCATACATATGAAATACAGGTGGAAGAACAAAAACATACAATACAAACAGAAGAATATAGACATTTATTACAAATGATTATCCCAGCATATATCAGAAGGGGTAAGCTGCTTTCCAATCGAAATGGGAATCCATTACAGGCAAAAGTCCAAATTCTTTTCTCGAACAAGATACAACCATGCCTTATTCGGGATGCGAAATCAAAACCACTCGGTTACAAGTCAAGGATCACATCCACCGTACCGAGCCTTCTTTTATTTTTGATACCTTTTTAAAATTTAATTTTATGTTATAATTAGCTGTACCCAGCTACATGTTGATGTGGCTCAGTCAGCTTAAAAAGGCTGGTGCACCATAGAGTTTTCCATGAGGATTACAAAAGTAAATAATAATACACAAGAATTCAAGCAAGTAAAAGATAGGGTACTTACGTATTATTCCAACAATCGTCAAGTTGGCACCCCTGATTTTTATGTGTCGAACGCGCTGACTTGGCAACTAGGTGCTTCGTTTCATATAATGTCGCCAATGGGTTGCGATAATACGCAAGTACCAAAATAATTTCAAAGTATATAAATATGTTCATCAAATAGTAAAAAACATATAAATGAAGGGCAGTCTTAAACTGAAAAAAAATTACTGCATTAATTGGAATTAAAAATTGTCTTAAACAAATAAAATATAACCAAATTTGATAAAATGACTCTACTCTGGAGTCAATGAGGGCAAAGGCTATTTACAATGCTTCTGGGTAGACAATATGTTGTGTTGCTTCATTGTCTGTGCAGATACAGAGATTGTTGTCTGGTCTACCTACTCTAAAACACAACAAATAATAGTCCATGTGAGAAGCAATTAATGTCTAGATCTAAGCCATTACATTTTAAAGATACGCCCCGAACTTTGTGGACAACGTAAAAATCTTAAATTATTATCAATGCTTAATCGAAGATTTATGATTTGAAATCCATGTTCATATTTGAATTTCCCTTGTGTATTTAATGTAAAATATCTTTAATCTCATGAGTGTGTGTGTGATTTATATTTCTTCCTAACTCTGTTGGAGATGAAGGAGAGCAGGTGCGCGGCGCGGGTTGATATATGATTGCAAACGATGCACAAATTTGATTTGGTAGTGACATGTTGCTCTCGTCTTTAATGATGCATCCCAGTGTTTTGAGTCCCATTTTGAATGTAGGCAGTCACCTTAATTATTTTGTGATACATTGCATAGCTATTGAGCTGTGTCTTTTACGAAAGTATCGATCTTGTGTGAGTATAGTTCATTTTTTCATTGTTCTTCATTTGGTTTTTTAATTGTTTTTCTTATTTCTCAGTGAAATTGGGGAGAATTATGTTCTGCCAATTAATTTTCATTTGAATTCAAACTACATATTTAAATTGATGGCTTTGAAGCTATTTGTTCAAGTGGAATGAAATATTCTATTTCTCATTTCGTTGGAATTTCGCAGTGTTGATTGATGTACATTTGAAGTTAAATATTCCATTAGAAGGAGTATTTTTTATTTTTCCCTTTCTTTTTGTTCCTGATTTTTCTTTTTTTCAACGTTTGGAAAGTTAAATGTTTTTGTTTTAACTTTTTTCTTCCTTTTAACTGAAGTCAATTGGCTTCAGTACATAAAAATAATTCTTTGTAGGAAATCAAATTTAGGTTGGATTACTCGATAGGGTAAAAATAGTGCAACGAGTAATTGCATAGCAAATGAGAAAAACAGAAAAAGAATGGCATAAACACGTGCGTTCTGAGGACGCAGTAGAGCAACATGCAGCCAGACTTGAGGATACACGTTTGCGAGCACAGCATTTGGTTTTTGCAAAATCAGGTCTGCTGTGTTCACAACTAAAGGAATACAATAGATTACGAATGGCTGAAAGATGTCAACAAGAAACAGCATTACAGCAACACACATGACTTGGTGAAGAGTAATCACACGATAACAGTCACCTTGCATTCAGGTACAACCCAGCAGAAGATTATAGGTTGAGCCAGCATGTTCTCATCAGCGCAATTACTTATTGCTGAATCTGAAATTTAAGGGAGACACAAAAGGAAGGTTTTGCACCACTGGAAAAATTAAACTGCCTCAACTTGGAGAGCCACCATTAAAAACTTGGCTTGCGAAATATACTACAGAATCAAAACATTTCCTAAATAACATTAATGTTTCCAAATGCCTTATTTCACCTTTCGTATCTGTAAAATAATTCATAAGAGATCACAACGGGTCTTTTCTCTTAGATTTAAATGTATTTTAAACAATTCATACATTTCTCAATATTTTCCAAAATTACAGGAATTTTGCAATTCTCCTGAAACAGAAGTCGCCAATTCTTTAATTATCCATGTTCCAATGTAGTCACGAGCTCAAATTCTTTTAAAAATCGTCAAGGGGAATAAAGAACACTCTGTCTCAAAAAATTCGCGATGTACAGTAATTGTGCATTGTACATAAAATGTAATAATGTAAATGTTGTAAAATATGTGTGTGTTAACACAATTACATAACTTGAATAAACAATATAAATTGCTTCAACAAATATTTTTTATTGAGTTGAGAATTTTTATCTGCCCAAATACATAACACATGATAATATTTCTTCAGAATTTTTAATTAAACTCTCATAGTTTTTTCAGTGCTTAATATAATTAAAGATTAAAATAATTTTTCTTGGAAATTAATCAAATTATCAAAAAAAATGGAGAATCTTATTTCATACTGTCAGCTTCTCTAAAGATGTATCTACTTATGTACACTGAATACCTAAAGATATCAGTGTGTAAAGATTGATTCAATCTCATTTTAGAATAAAGTTCCTAGTTCGGGAGGGGGGATGAAGGATTTAGCTCTTTTTCCATTAATAGGATCTGAAGTTTTAAACTTTGATCACACAATAAAAAAAATTAAGGTTAATTTTTTTAAGAAAAAGTATGAATGGATAACTCACAAATAATAAAGTTTCTTACCAAAATTTATTTTGAAAGTTTTTTAAAATAAAACGTTTTCTGAAAATAAAAATGTTAATATGTTCAGGCATTTAAAAGGTCTTATATTTTGCTTGCACTACAGTAGTGTTATCTCATTTTAAACAATGTAAACCCAAATAATGAAAAAAGCCAGAGAGACAGAGAAAATTACTTTGGGAAATATAATTGCAAAAACAGATTAAAAAAATTCACACGTAACAAAAATATTTAGGATTTCAATTTCTAAAAAATATCGAATCATTCACCTAGTAAGAATTATTGTGTTTATGAACCCTTAAGAAAATAATGTTAATAAAATAGATATATATTCTTCTATTTTTCAAGATATATCTTCCATTTCTCTCAAAAATCTTCAAATATATCATCTATTTTACTTATTTTAAGCATCTTTAGAATGGTTGACTTTTGAAATAATATTTTCCTCTAGTTTTAGTTCAAACTTAAAAAATTAGTTACAATTACATCAACGTTCTTCCAGAAGAATAGAGTGCATATCATTATCACTTTCACAGCGTGTTGTCTCTTTGATTATATCTGAAGCCTTTTCAGCCACCATTATGGTCGGTACGTTGGTATTACCGCCTGGAATAATTGGCATAACTGATGCGTCCACCACTCTCAAATTTCGAATTCCCTTGACTCTGAAAAGAATGAAATAAACAACACAGGCTTACAATGTAAAAAATACAAGGAAATGTTGAACCAACTTTATGTATTTTTGGTGCTGATTTCAAAAATAATAATGAAAATTTTCGATCACGTCACGTTTGTTTGAAAAATCCAATTTTACTTGAATTTTGATAAGTATTTACCAAAATTTTTTTTCGGGATTGAATTTCTTCCCTCCGTGAATTACATTCATTATACAGTGGTGAAACATACAAAATACCCCTTGGTGACTTCTTCCCGTCGCAATCTCACTCTGCTAATAGTTTCGCAGTTAGTTCAAGGTTTCGATACAGAATATAAGTTCTTAGGAATTCACCTCGACCTTTCCCCCAAGGTGAACTGAATAATCTGACTAGAGATATTTGCCTTTCGAAAAGATAAATGAGTTGTTGGGCTCTATATTGAAAGAAAAAATTTATTGGCAAAAGGAAGCTCTTTTTATTAGTACAGGAATCGAGAAAAAGAATTTGAAGAGTACTTTTTGAGGAAAATGAGAGTGTGGTTTATTGTTCAGATGTTCCCGGATTGATGAACAAATTTAATGTCACCTACAATAAAAATAAATGGAGGTGGCTTATAAATCCATCGTAAAGGAGCATTAAACCTGTCTTTCTTCATCACGGAAGCCAGTATGCATTTGTACCAGTTAAGCACTCGGTGCATTTAAAGGAAAACTATGAAATTATGACTCATCCTCAACAAAATAAAATATGTTGACGACGGTAGAACCATTTGGGGTGATTTTAAAGTTACCTCCATGCTTCTTGGTCAACAAGGTGTATAAACATGTTTCATTTGTGAGTAGGCCAGCCACGATACGATTCAACATTGGGTTAAAACAGAATGACCGAAAAAATTCTTGGACCAGACACCGAGAATGTGGTTCGAAACATCTTAGTTGAGAAGAACAGCCTTTCAGATAATTCATTTTTCAACAATTTCCTAAAAAATTCATTTTCCTGATCAAGAATCGATACTTACATAAATTTAACTGCATAAAAATTGCTGTTTCTAGATAGTAGGTGCTAAATTGTTCGATGGAATTCATTTTCAAATAGGATTTTAGCAAAAATATCGATACAAAAGGAAATTCGATCGAAACTCGAGTTTACGAAAAATCCTGACGCCATGGAAAAAAAAGTAAAATAAACTTTTTTAAAAACAAGCTTTTATTTAAATGTTCTAAAAAGAATAAAATAAACTTCTCTTTTATAACTTTTTTTGCTATGAACTTATAAAGTAGTTGTACAATTTATGATATAAAAGCTTGTCGCGAGATTTAAGTACTCGTACTTACTTATAGTTTGAAAATTTTAAAAATTAAAATCAATCAGATCATGTTATTTAATTTGCTTGTTCATCTACACAGGTAAATCTCACAACCAACAAGCTTTTATATCATAAATTGTGTAACGACTTTATAAGTTGCTAGTAAAAAAAAATGTTTTAAAAGAAAAGTTTATTTTATTCTTTTTAGAGCATTTAAAAAAAGCTTGTTTTTAAAAAAGGTTTTTATACTTTTTATTTTTACTTTTTAGTTATCGCTGGACAGTGGTTTCTCAGTCTTAATCTCATTCAACGCAACATTGTTGCAAGGTCGTTTGCCGATTAATTTTGAACTGTCCAGCTAAAGGGTACTCAACCTTTTTTCCCGTCAGGCCATATACATATGATAGATATTTTACTCGGGCCGCAACAAGAGGATAATGGGAAGGGGGGATAAAGACTGTTAGACCAAAACAACACTGGACAAAGCAGAATTAATTAAAATATTAAAACTCATTTTTTTTTGCTTTTACTATAATACTATATTAAAAACGAAAAACACAATTTTTTAAATCCGTAATTTTAAACCAATTTTTTCAATTTTTTTCAGAATTTGGATAATACTATTCTTCAAACGAAAAAATAATTTCGTGAGTTTATACTTAAAAATGACGAAGTTTTTAAATGTTTTATTAAAAAATAAGTATTATTTGAAAAAATCGTAAAAAAAAGTTTTAGAAATTTTATTTTTTAAATGACTTATTATAAAACAGAGAAGCATGAACTTTCTTAGGGCAGAATATCTATTCAATAACACGAAAAAAAATTCATACGAAATGATTTAGAAAACCTTTTCATGAAAACGCATAGATTTTAACTCATTTTAGAAAAAATTGTAAGAAACAGAAAATATCATTATTTTTTAAGGGGACAGGGACATCGTATACTTTGAAAAAATCGATTTTTCAATTTTAGTTTTAAAAAATAGTGCTTATTTTTCTGAATCTAAAAATGTAAAATACTTATATGCTTGTTGATAAAATAGCCCTAAAATATGAAAAATAAAAATGTAAGCAAATGACCACGCCCTTTTTAGCGCATCCTTTTGAACTTTAAATATGTAGTTTCCCCTGTGTTTGATCTATATAAACGTTCTATATAGTCAACAAAAAATCTTTTAGTATGTAATGTCTAATTTTTTAAAAAATAAATTTATACGTGCAAAAAAAATTAAGATTTTCATAATTTTAAGGTTTTATGATTATTTTAAAGAAATTACGCAATTAATTTGTTAAAAAACTGGTTCATTACGTTTGATATGTTGCTGTATATATATGTGTAAATTTTTTTGTATATTCAAAGAATATTTTTGTAAGAAATACATGAAAATGTGTATTACAAGATCTCGAAAATTATGTTCATGTTAACTAAAACGAAGGGAAAAAAACATGAATGTGGGAGACAACAAGGGGTCCAAAACGTTTGTCTTTCTTATGGTTTATTTAACATTAAACAAAAATTAATTAAAAAGGTAGATAAGTTTGACAATGATATGCAGAAGGTAACGCCTGCTCGCGCACCTCTCGCGTTCTCTCTGCTCTAATGTCCAAGAGTTTTTGTTTCTCTTCCACTAGTTCAAAAGTTTCAGTTCGTGTTTTAGCTGCGCCTGCGCGCGAAGACTGCGTGGAGTTGTCGATAACTATTGGTTACTATATCCGGCCAGCCTGACTGTACGCTGTCCGCAGCGGTACTTCCATGGAGACCAGAGGAGAATCTGAAACATACAAAAAAAAAAAAGACGGAACAGACAAGGACTATACGACAAATACACAAAGGTTTAAAATATCATAATTCTGCTGAACTAAACAGTTTCTCCATCATGTGAAGGCATCTCTTCGACATCCGGAAGGTTCCACAGGAAAACATTGTTTCACAGGCATAAGAACGTCTTTTTTAACAAGTTGATCTTTGGTTGAACGCATCGATATTTTCCTCTGTAGAGTTCTGGACGTCTGTTCAAAACGATTTCCCTTTTTCCTTCGTTTCCACTGCCAGGGCTGGAAGATCCTTCGGAGCAACACAAACCGATGATGTTTACTCTTCATAGGTAAAGGGTTAGGTGAGCGGGAGATAAATTCCACGGAACTCGTTTTCATGGCGCCATTGGCTTTCTTACACAATACTATAGGTGAACAATAATCAAAAACACTCTCTTTTATAATACCTTGTCGTAACCAATCATCAATTTGATTGTTTACCTGTAATTTCTCAGAAAAAAATAAACGTCTGGCTCTCTGACACACAGGAATATCATTTTTCAATTTAATACACATTTTTAACTTAGTACTCTTAATGTTATTGCATTTATAATTCTTAATTAGAGAACTCAAATCATTTCTAGTATTAAAGTTTTTAACATATGGCAAATCATAACTAGAGTTTTCTATCACATTTGAAACAGAAACAACATTAGGATAAGCATAAGCATGAGCACCTAAAGAGGATTCACTTTCATTCAATAAAACATCGCTCTTTGCGTGGCCTAGTTTTTTATTTCAGAATATACACTGGGATGTATAATAAATTCTTCGGTCAAGGTCGGTGATATCGCCGTTCGCACACTTAGACCGGAAGAGTGTTGATCAAGAGAAATATTTATGGGTTTAACTTCTACCATTCGCTTTTCGCCAAAACATGAGCTTAATGTTATGATTTCTTCGGAAGGTGTTTGCACTCTAATTAGTGAGGAATTTAAAACTGGGATCTGGCAACCTGAATCGATCAAGGCTGTTACGGGCTGATTTTCCACAAAAATGTTTACGTATTGAAATTGTTCGAATTCATCGCTATTTTGTTTTTCGCTCTCGATTTTCAAAGTATTCACGTTTATTCTATTATGGATGTGGTCGTTAGATTTTTTAGGTTTAAAACGCTTCTCAAAGTCTCTTGCGCAATGAGATGAATCACCGCATATAAAGCAATTTTTATTTTCTCTTTCAAGATATTGGGGATAGTTCTCTTTAATCTTTGGTTTAAAGTTTCGTGATCTATTTTTAAAGGGGTCTTGGGTATATCCACAAGTAATAGGAATTTCTTTATGTGATCCGCTTCTAGATGAAATATAAATATCGCACTCTTTAGCTAAATCAATAGGCCTGAACCAATCTTCTGCTTCTCGAATGCCAAAATGAGTTGCGGTTTCCTTATTTAAAGTTTCGAACTGTTTCTCTTCGACTTTAGCTGCAGGATTTAAACTTAATGCTTTATTTTTAGCCGTTTGAAGTTCGATTTCTTTTTCTAATTGCGCTAGCTGTAGTTTCGCGAGCTCAATTTTCTGTTTTTCTAAAGTTACTTCTCTTTCGTTTTGCGATACTCTCTCATCTATACAGTTTTGAATTAAAGTTTTAACGAAATCTGGATCACTTTCAAATGTACTACTGTTCTCAATTTTAGTCTTTAGTTTAACTATGGTGTCCGTACTCTCCACAGTACCGTCTAGATTCTCAACAACTCTTATGAGATCCTCTTTAAGAGCGTTTTTATACATTTTAGAAAAATATGGAAAGATCCTACCTTTTTTTTCTGGCTCCCTTGTTGCTCGCACGTACGATGTATCCAAGAATTGAAGAAAAAATTTCGATTCCACTGATTTCACCTCTTCGCAGGTAATATAGTTGAAATTGTTCGAATTGACACCTCTTCGCAGGTGTTTGTGAAATTGTAGTTCCGGCCTCTACACAGGCGGAATTTTCGACGATGGGTTCCAACCTCTACACAGGCGGAATATTTGTCGATGGTTCGTTGAAAAATACACCTCTACACAGGTTATTTTGTTATTTGTTCCGACCTCTACACAGGCGGAATGAAGTTGAAAAATTCAACCTCTACACAGGTTGAACGAAGTTTCCGAAAAATGGCGGCGCGTCTCCTCCACGGACGGCTTTTTTTTCACTGTCCAAACTTTGATCAAAATCGAAATTTTTTTCCAATCCCGGTCTCTACACAGGCGGAGTATTCATGCTGAGTTCAAACCTCTACACAGGTTGAACGAAGTTTCCAAAAAATGGCGGAGCGTCTCCTTCACGGACGCTGTTGTTCATTGTCCAGACTTTGGTTCAAAATCGAAATTTTATCGATCCCGGCCGAGCCCCCATAATTTGTGGGAGACAACAAGGGGTCCAAAACGTTTGTCTTTCTTATGGTTTATTTAACATTAAACAAAAATTAATTAAAAAGGTAGATAAGTTTGACAATGATATGCAGAAGGTAACGCCTGCTCGCGCACCTCTCGCGTTCTCTCTGCTCTAATGTCCAAGAGTTTTTGTTTCTCTTCCACTAGTTCAAAAGTTTCAGTTCGTGTTTTAGCTGCGCCTGCGCGCGAAGACTGCGTGGAGTTGTCGATAACTATTGGTTACTATATGAATTTAAAATTACTTTTGTAACTCTAGAAAATGATTAAGGATTAAAATTAGTCATATAAAAATAGCCAAGCAAATACTAATCAAGTGTATAATATGTGAAAATATTGGAGGTTTTTTTTAGTTTTTTCACTTTTTCTCAAAGGGCGGGGGCGGAAGTCATTTTGAAAAAGAGTATTAGAAGTGCTGATTTTGCGAATGAAAGGGAAAATTTATAAAAGTAGAGAAAGCCCAAGCAACGCCGGGCCATGCAGCTAGTCTTTTTAACTAATTGCGATATTGGGATATAAATGGTTAAAACATGCATTGTCATCTAAACCAAACGTGTATACAAAATTTCAGCTCAATCGTTTAAAGACCTCAGCTTCAAAATTGAGTTGCAAGATTTTACCCGAGCATATTACTTTGCAAATTAAAAGCTTGTAAAATATGGTGTTCCTTTTCGAAATCAACACTCCAATTTACGTACAAATTACCGAAAATTCTTTTGCATTTTTCAAAAACTTGAAAAGGCTCTGCGTGGTAGATGGCATTACAGAAAAAAGCCAATCCTTTTTTTGAAATATAAATGTACATAAAAATAGGTTCCTTATATTACTAATAATAACTAATATAATTAATTGTAATTTATAAATATAAATGGGGATTAGAATGGGGTGTCCTTGGATTACTTCTCTTCTTTTGGTCCATCTTTTGGTAAGTATCTTCCATACATACAAACATACATGTAAGCATTTGATTACTCTCTAATTTTAGATGTGTTGATAAGGAAATTTTAATGCCATTGAAGTTAAGTAAAAGAATTTTCAAAAACAGTATTTTATTGTATTGACCCTTTGTATCATAGTGTAGACCAAGGGATCGGAAACCTTTTAGCTGTGGCGTGCCAAACCAATCGACCAATATAATTCAGCGGGCCACACAGTAGGACGTTTTTGAAACAATTCAATTCCCGCAAAAATTCATACTGAGTTAGAAAATAGAGGTCAATAATAAAGATTTATATATATATATATATATATATATATATATATATATATTCACAATTTAAAAGTATTTCTTATCATAAAAATAAACAACATAAAATATAATTATTTCTTCAACAAAACAAAAACAAAAAAGTATTAAAGTTGTTCATTTAATATACATTTTTAAATCTTTTTCTTAAAAAAAAAAGCCAACATAAAATGTGAGCATTTCCTTTCAATATAGCTAAATGAGAAGATAAAGAAAATTTTAATGCGATCCCAGCGTTGGCATCGCATTACTTTCATCTCTCAAAATCAAGGGTGAAATTTGTAACTTTCAATTTGACGTGATTCTGAGCATTCAGCTGTTAAAAAATTCTTTTGGGGACGCAAAATATTTTTTATATGAGGAAAGATTTTTTACTTAGATAGATAGAACCACATACAAAAGCGAAAGCAAACTATATACGCAAGTTTCTCTCTTCATACAATTGAATCTCTCCAGCAATAGTATTCAGTAATTTACAAAATAGCTGTAAATTTGTCTTTAGAATTCAGATTTTTTGTAATTCCGCAAATGTCAATGATTCTGAAGATGTTTGTCAAGTAAAGGGTCCATTACAAATTTATCAACTTTCTCCTACTTAAAAACTGACAAATTTGTAGAGTAGGGCAGAATGCCACTGAGAATTGTACCGCTTTGCATAGGTTGCAGACCCCTGGTGTAAACTATAGACAAAATTCCATTCCATCAACTGCCTAATTAATAGTATTTATTTGATCACATAATTATACACTGTATCCTGTGCTCTGCCAATGTGTTAGTTCAGAGTGGTATACACTCTGATCTATCATATTAGTACAAGAGAAAACAACAAGACTGTGCTACCAGTCATAAATTGAAATTGATAATTCGACTATCGGTATTTACCAAAACAGTCGGCTAGATACGGTTTCAAAAAGATAATGAAATTTTTATCAGAATATTGCTTTAAAATCTTTCATCTTTCAGAACATATGGTACCGTACTATAAATTTTGATCCCTTTGACTCAGTGTTGCCTCATGGCACCACTCCCTGATTATTCATAAATAATTTTAAAAAAATTAAAAACCCAGAAAAATAATACGTGTTTCTAATTTTTTTTGTCATTATCTCGAATCCAAAAAGTCAAATAAACCCAAGTTTTTAAGTGACAGAGTTTCAATGCCTTTTTTTTTTAAAAAAAATCTTCTGAATATGGCATTAGATAAATTAATCTGCTTGTAAAGTAAAATAAAAGGTGGAATTTTAAAATATATGAAACACTGCCAAGAGCGAAATAACGTGGTATGTCAAAATATTATTGCAAAGCATTTCATGAGGACAAAATGGCATTTGAATACTCAAATAATGATTTTTTCCTTTAAGGTATCCGACTGCGTTCGGAACCGTGATTTTGCAAAAGCGCATAAATGGATAATATTTGATATTTAGTGTCACTTAGATTAGAATACGTGTATAAAATCGTTTTAAGAATATTATTATGATAAGTGTTGGCGCCAGTTGGCGAGAATTCTTTGTATAGATTGCTCCGAGCCAACTGTTGTAACCTTTTAGTAAACAGTTCGAAAAGTGTAGCGATCCCATATGGTTGGGATCCGTTTCGCTTATTAAAAATTGTCAAATTTACAGTCCATTTAGTTATTTTAGTCAACATTTGCTCCACTTGCGGAGTTGTAGAACTTTTGATTGTAGTATCGTTAGAATGTTAATAGTAATATGTCTAAAGAAGCATTAGTAGTGTTGAATAGAAAGCGTGGAGCTATAAAAACTCAGCTAACAAGAATTAAGGACTTCATGAACAATCCGGATGAAAAGGGGAAAACACATTTAGAATCTAAACTGGATACCTTGAAAAGCTTACGAATTAAGCTAAGTGATATTCGGAATGAATATTATGAAGTAGTAGCAGATGATAGTGATTTGGAACCCCTTGAATCAGAAATCATGGATTTAGAAGATGATTGCAAAGATATCCAGGTAAGAATTAAAAATATTCTTTCAAATATTGATCTGAAGAATAATGCTGCTACATCTTGTGAAAATAGTTTTAAGAACATTAAATTACCCGATATTCAATTTCCACGATTTAATGGTTCTTACCATGAATGGTTTAATTTTAAAGAACAATTTGTTTCTTTAATTGATTCTAACAATAGTTTAAATGACTCTCAAAAGTTGTATTATTTAAAATCTACACTCACTAGAATTGCTTAAGATGTTATAACGATTGACGATTCATGTACTTCATTATTTGAATGCTTGAAAAAGAGATTTGAGAATAAAAAATTGATAATAAATAGTCATTTCAGTGAAATATTGTCATTGGAAAAATTTACTCATGAATCAGCTAAAAATTTAAGAACTTTAACAGATTGTTGTCACAAACATTTAAGAGGATTAAAAATGGTAGGATTAGAATTAAACGAATTTTCAGAAGTTCTATCGATAAATTTAATTTTAAGAAAATTTTAGATAAGGAAACAAGAAAGAATATTATGAGCTCAACTTAACCTCTACGGAACTACTTAGATGGGAGGATTTTATGAACTTTTTGTTAAAACGTTGTTTAATTCTAGAAAATATTCAAACAAATAATGCAACAGCTATTCCATCGGAACGAAGTTATAAAACAGTCTTTCCTTGCTAAATTATATATATATATATACACTCTGTCGCAAAAAATATATGCACCCAGAAGAAATCAAGCTACAATCACGAAACTCGGCAAGAATGTAGTCTGGTAAGAGATATGCAAATGATTAAAATTTCGAAGCCAATGAGACAAGGCTAAAGTGTGCTATGCGCATATTAGTTGCGCAACTGGGAGAGTTTAAAAGCATGAGTACGAGCGCCGTACGGCTATCCAAACGAATCTGATGACTTTGATAGACGATATTGAGACTTAGGATGCCTCTAAGACGTAACCGGCGGCAGTACGAGCAGCTGACGGACTTTGATAGGGGCCGTATAATAGGCCTCAGAGAAGCAGGTTGGTCGAATAGACGTATCGGCCGCCACCTCGGTCGGAGCGATATGGTAGTTGCTCGGTGGTGGCAACAGTGGATCACAGAAGGTAGAGTGTACCGTCGCGGAGGGTCAGGACGTCCCAGGAACACAAATGATCGCGAGGATCGTGCAATCAGAAGAGTGGCCACTTCGGCACCAACAACGTATAGCATCGATTCAACGCCACTTACCTCCTTCCAGACATCCAGTGCCATCAAGAGAAACCATAAGGAGACGACTTTGTAAACAACCACTGACCCCACATCATAGGCAGTGTCGACTGGATTTTTGCCGTATTTAGATGCAAACAATTTAACGATTTGAGCGTTAATGAAAGCAATTTCACAAATTTAATTTCTTGGGACACACGATCATCTTTAGTGGTCCTTCAAGGCACTTTCAGTGAAATACTGCGCGACTTTCCCAATCTTTGACGTCCTATGGCCTGCCAGGTCAGATCTTTCGCCAATAGAGCATGTTTCGCGCTCTCAAGGCAACTGCAGCCGTCCCGAGATACAGGAGAATTAACTGCGCAGATGCAAAGACTATGGCAGGATGATGCCACGCCGAATTTCGGCAAAAGGTGGCTTTACTACTTACTGATTTTTAACCTTTTGCAAGCTGAGCTTAATAAAATGATATTTTGTTCTGAATTTTTAAATTGTTTATTTTCATATACACTATATTCAAATTTCGTGAATGTAGCTCAAGTGGCACAGAGTGTATATATATATATATATATATATATATATATATATATATATATATATATATATATATATATATATATATATAGATCCGTCTATCTGTGTAATTTGTAAACAACAGCCTCATCCTGTATTTAGATGCAAACAATTTAACGATTTGAGCGTTAATGAAAGATTTAATTCAGTGAAAAGGAACAATCTTTGTATCAATTGTTTCAGCTCTTCTCATAAAGTGGTTCTATGCAAAAGTTCGAGGAATTGTTCAAATTGTTCTAAGTGGCACAATTCACTTTTGTGTAGAAATTTCGAGGGAAATGTGGATAACCAAAGGAGTTCAGGTAGCGAAACTCTGCCAAATATGGAACCAGGAATCACCCCTACTTTGAATGTAAACAGTGAATGTTTCCAATCGAAGCAGACCTTTCCTTCTTGTGTCGAATAGTTTGAAAACGGAGGGGAATTTGTGGGACATTCTAAGGGTCATTCAACTATGCTTTTAAGCACAGCTTTAGTATATTGCCTGAACAGTCGCGGGGAAGTCTTTCCTCTACGTGCGCTACTGGATTCAGGGAGTCAAAGTAATCTAATTACCCACGAGGCTGCCTTTGCTTTGGGGTTGAAGTAGGAAAGAGTAAACACCACTATTTGCGGTGTTAACGGGACTTCTCAATTTATAAAAAACAAAGTGTCTACTGTTGTTTCAAGTAAAAACAGACAGTTTCAGAAATTAATGGAATTTCTTGTTGTACCGAAAATTACGGGTTTGACTCCAACAAATAAATTAGATATTAGTGGGATAAAAATTCCTGAGTATATTAAGTTATCGGATGAGAATTTCTATTCGCCTGGAAGAATCGATTTGCTCTTATCAAATCAGACTTTCTTTGAAATGCTAAATAATGGGAAAATACAACTAGCAGATGGGAAGTTGATGTTGCAAGATACACTATTCGGTTACGTAGCTAGTGGCGTCATGTCACATAATTACACTAATAAGAGCTATTGGTGACTAGTTACTAATGCAAATGAGCTTAATAATAGTATCAAACGCTTTTGGGAAATTGAAAATTGTCCTGATTTTGAAATCCCTACAATGAGTAGAGAAGAAAAATTATGTGAGGAACACTTTCCGAATACTTATAACAGAGATGAAACTAGTCGTTTTATCGTGAAAATGCCTCTGTCAAAGGATCAGAGTTGCTTGGGAAATTCGAAACAAATGGCATTGCGTAGGCTTAATTCATTGTGGAGAAGATTAGTTCAAGATTGAAAGATATTGGAATTATATAGAAATTTTATACATGAATATTTAGAAATGGGACATCTGGAAGAAGTAGTAGATGAGGATTCTGCTATTGTGTATTATCTCCCTCATCATGGTGTGTACCGCCACAAAAGCAAAACAACTCCTTTGCGTGTAGTTTTTAATGCATCCTCAATTACTACTTCAGGGGAGTCGCTAAATTCTTTACAATTGAATGGTGGTGTTATACAAAGTGATCTCTTTTTAATTTTATTAAACTTTAGAGCTCGCGAATTTGCGGTAACAGCAGACATTAAAAAATGTTTAGGATGATTTTGATCGATGAATCCCAGCGTGATTTATTACGCATTGTTTGGAAGGATAAAATTGACAGTCCTGTGAAGATTTTACGATTAACTACGGTTACTTACGGCACCAAGAGTGCACCATACCTTGCGACAAGACCATTGAAACAGCTTGCCATAGAAAACGGTGATAAATATCCATTAGCTGCCGAAGTTATAATATCTGATGTCTATATGGATGATCTTCTTACTGGTGCAGACGATTTAGAATCTGGAAGAAAACTCCAAGTGCAACTAGTTTCAATGCTAAAGGGTGCTAGAATGGAACTCCACAAGTGGTCAGCTAGTAATCCATTACTATTGCCAGACTCAGTGTGTCAATTTAAGGACCTCTCTTATTCTTCTTCAACTGAGACCAAGGCCCTTGGACTCTTGTGGAAGCCACATCTGGATTCCTTTGCTTTCAAGATTTCTCCCATGACCTCAAACTGTGACAATCTCATAGTCACAAAGAAATCAGTAATTTCTACAATCGCAAGAATATTTGATCCGCTTGGACTAATTGGACCTGTAATAACCAGGGCCAAAATCTTGCTCCAGTCTTTGTGGTAGTTGAAACTTGATTGGAATGATCCGTTGCCTTCGAACTTAGTTTCCTATTGGAAATCCTTCATAGATGCTTTGGAATCTATAAACTGTCTCGACATCCCACGTTATTGTCTACAAGATAAGTCTATAAGAACAGAGTTGCATGGCTTCTCTGACTCGTCTGAAAAGGCTTACGGTGCTGCCCTTTACCAACGATGCATTAATACAAGTGGACAAATCTCTGTTAGGCTCCTGTGCTCCAAATCAAAGGTAGACCCACTGAAAAGTATTACTATACCCCGATTGGAACTTTGTGGTGCAGTGCTTTTATCAAAGCTTCTTAAAAGAACCCTCGATGCCTTTAAAGTTAATATCAGTCAAATTTACCTTTGAACTGATTCCAGCATTGTATTGGCTTGGATCAAAAAGCCACTTGCTCAACTTAAAACATTTGTGAGAAATCGGGTCAGCATAATTCAGGAACTCACAGAAAGTGATTTTTGGAAACACGAGAATTCTGAAAACAACCCTGCTGACATCCTTTCAAGAGGTATTAGTCCAAATGAAATTCAACATTGTGAACTTTGGTGGTTTGGCCCACCTTTCTTACATCAGTATAAAGAACTGGAACCTTGCGATATTACTGCCGTAGAAGGAGATGATCTTTTCCTACAATAATTGAAAGAAACTTCGGACTATCTTCTATGTACATTATTAAAGAACTTTGAACCACTGGATATAATTAGTAATTGTTCATCTTTTACTAAGTTGCAGAGAGTAATTGCCTGGTGTAAGCGATTTATTGAAAATGTAAGGCATCCAATGAGCCGAACTATGGGACCTTTAAAGAGTAAAGAACTATCAGAATTTTTGAAGCTTATCATAAAAAATATTCAAAGAACTTCATTTTATAATGAAATTCAATATTTAGAAAAGGGAATTCCTCTTCGAAACTCATGTAAATTGTTAAACTGGCACCCCTTTTTAGATAATAGTGGATTATTTCGAGTTGGAGGACGGTTAAGAAACTCCCCTATTCCAAGAAATCAGAAACATCCCATGTTAATTTCCACCAACCATAATTTTACTTATATTGTTATTAATCATTTTCATATTTTCTATTTTCATACTGGTGCTGAAGCTACCTTAGCAAATATTAGGAATAGTTTTTGGATACCATCCGTAAGAAATGTAGTTAGAAAAATTCTTAGAACATGCATCACCTGTAGGAAGGTGAGTGTTAAAAGTTCGCAGCAATTAATGGCTGATTTGCCAGCTGCGAGAATCACTGCTTTCAGAGTTTTCAGTCAGATAGGTATTGATTATTGTGAACCCTTCCAGTTGAAACCTTTTTCAGGAAAATGCAGGCTGATTAGGAAAGTCTATTTTTGTGTTTTTATTGTTTTACAGTTAAGGCTATCCATTTTGAATTAGTTAGCGACATAACTACAGAAGCCTTTCTTGCAGTTTTAAAACGGTTTGTGGCTAGAAGAGGGCAGCCCATTGAGATCCACAGTGATAATGGTCGGAACTTTGTTGGTGTAAATAATGAATTAAGAAAAATAATTAAAGCATTATTTAAGTGTAAGATGCAAGAAATAATGGATTTTTTGTCTAAAGAACAAATCAAATGGAACTTCAACCCACCTTCCGCACCACATTTTGGTGGTCTATGGGAGGCGGGGATTAAATCTTTAAAATATAATTTAAAGAGAGTAATTGGCAATTCAATTTTAAGTCATGAAGAATTTCTAACTCTTGTAGTTCAAATTGAAGCGGTTCTTAATTCTCGACCATTTTGTCCTCTTTCTAATGATCCGAATGATGTTGAAACTTTAACGCCTGCTCATTTTCTAGTTCGATCATCAGTGGTTGCAGTACCTGATCCTGATTACACTGAGATCCCGATGAACAGATTAAGCCGATGGCAGTTGGTACAAAGGATGAATCAATATTTTTGGCGCAAATGGTTTTCAGAATATTTAAATAGACTGCAACAGAGACCCAAATGGTGTAGGGGCAATGTAGGTTTAAAAGAAGGGGACTTGGTATTAGTCAAACCTTCAGAGAATTCAGATAGTTTAAAATGGCATTTGGCACGAATTTTAAAATTGCACCCTGGTAAAGATAATATAGTCAGAGAGTAGTAACTTTAAATGATAAACAGGGAATTTATAAAAGACCCGTTACTAAAATTGCCAATTTACCATATGTAAATTGAATTTGTCATCATAATTGTATTTATAAATATTATTGTGTATCTTTATATATATATATATATATATATATATATATATATATATATATATATATATATATATATATATATATATATATATAATATTGAATTGTAATTGTTATTTCCATGTATTCTTATTGTATTATTGTAACTTTAGTAATATTTCTATAATGTAAACTTTTTTTTTTTGTTAAATGCCTTCGTCATTGCAAGCCGGGCAAGATGTTGGCGCTAGTTGGCGAGAATTCTTTGTGTAGATTGCTCCGAGCCAACTGTTGTAACCTTTTTGTAAACAGTTCGAAAAGTGTAGCGATCCCATATGGTTGGGATCCATTTAGCTTATTAAAAATTGTGAAATTTACAGTCCATTTAGTTATTTTAGTCAACAATAAGAAATTATTTAAATACAATATTTTGACAAAAAATGAACATAGAATTAACAATTTTCAAAACATTCTCCTTTTATGGAAAATGCTTCTATAATAATAATATTTCTCCTGCATATAGGTCAGACCTCTGTACAGAGCCTGAACTAAAATTTTTGAAATTTATGACTTATAAGTGGATTTATATATATATTTTAATACAACAGAGGAGAGAAATTTTAAGAAAACGCCTATAATTATTTCAATTGGTAGTAACTCTGAAAATAGTGTGAATTTTTCAAAAGTCCTAGTTCAGGCTTTCTGGAGAAGTCTTTACTCCATATAAGCAGAATATAATTACTATCGAAACATTTTTCATAAAAAGAGAACGTTTTGAAACTATGTCATTGTTAGGGTTCATGTACGCCACTAGATGGCGCTATTTAAATTATAAGGTGGGTACTATTGTTTACGCGGGAGAAGTTAAAAAGAACGATTGGAAGGAGGCTGTACATTGGCCCTTCGCTCTATGTTAGCGATACTTTTTTATATATAGTGTTTTATGATAATGTAAAAACAAGAAATTGAAAGAGGCTGTGCGGGCCATTCGCTCAATGTTAGCGATATTGTTTTATAAATATTGTTAAAATAAAACCGTTTGAAAGACATCAACATAGAAAAGTGGAGGCACCAGGACGCGATACAAAGAGATAAGTCATTTTGAATAATATTTTTGATACTTGAAACTGTTATTAGGACTTATAGTGCATAGAACTAATTTGAATGAAAGAACTGAATTATTTTTGATTTCATGATTTTACTGCATATTTTTTATTATTGATTTGGATATTTTGGTGAATAAATTTTTTATAGGAGTGAAACAGAGAGGAGAGAGAAGCTCAAATGGCTGAAATTCGAGCAGTCAGAGGTCGCGTAAAGGCATCTTGGACCAGGCTAGAAAATACTTTTGATGAGATCAATACTCGAAATGAAATTTCTATTCGCGGTTATCCAGATTGGATGACTTATTCAAAGAATTCGAACGATTAGATTCGAATCTGATTTTAGAGGAATCTGAACTCGAAGAGTTCGAAGAGAGATACTTTTATTTGAATGCAAAATTTAATGATAAATTAGATGAATTAAATGTTCAGAATCAAGGTAGAACACAAAATTCAGTAGCGAGTTCAATTACTTCGAACTCAAATGTTGGTAATTTTAGGTTACCAAAATTGAGTACACCACAGTTTAATGGTCATTTTAAGGACTGGATAAATTTTAAAGATTTATTTGTTTCTACTGTGCATTCATAAGTGTCAATATCGAACGTTGAAAAATTCCAGTATTTGAAAGGTCTACTTACTAAAGAGCCAGCTTCGTTAATTAAGCATATGTCTATTTCTAATGATTCGTATGAAGAAGCTTGGCAAAAATTGTTAGATAGGTATGACAACAAAAAACAAATTGTTCAGTCATTAATTAAAACGTTTTTGGATCAAAAACCTATTTCCGAAGCTAATTGTTTTAATTTGCGTAAATTGTTGGACACGAGTGATGAATGCCTAAGAGGGCTTAATGCTTTAGGTGAGCAAGCTTCTAGTAAAGACTGCTGGTTAATTTATTTATTATTACAAAAAATTGATCCAGAAAGTAGACGTTTATGGGCTATTAAATCATCTGAAGAAGAATTTCCAAACATGAAAGCTTTCCTTGATTTCCTAAACGTGAGGTGTTCTTCCTTAGAATTAATGTTAAATAATGAATCTGAATGTAAAATTCCGATAAGAAGTAATTATGCAAATTCTAATATAGAAAATGATAAGATCTTAAAATGTTTGAAATGTAAAGGAGCACACCCTTTATTTAAGTGTATTCCATTTAAGAGCATGGATGTTAATTGTAGAAAAAATTTTGTAAAACGTTTTTCATTGAGCTTTTTATGTTTAAATAATCATAAATATAAATCTTGCCCAAATAACCAGTTAAAATGTTCTCTATGCTCTTCTAAGTTCCGCAATACTCTTTTACATGAAAAAAGGCCTAACGGAAACGCGTTGTTTACAAATTCGTTACAGGGTAATGAAACTTCACAGGGGAAGGGAGCTAACGCAGGGACTCGCAACGAAGCGAGTGAGTTCAAAGGTCAAGCAGGAGAATCGCAGATTTATTCTAGGGCTTCGGTGAACAGTGAATTAAATCTTTCTTTTCTGCCCACAGCAAATGTAAAGATATTTTATAATAATAATTCTAATGAATCATTTATCTGCCGAGCATTATTAGATTCTGGGTCTGAATGTTGTTTTATCTCAGAAAGAGTTGTAAATCTTTAGGATTAAAAAGAAAAAGCAGTAAAAAAAATTTCTCTTTGCGGAATCGCGGGGGTTACTGCAGGTCAAACTAAAGGCTGCGTTGATTTGGTTATCGGATCACAGTCTTCGAATGAGCGTTTGGAAGTGAACGCTTTCATTTTAAATAAAGTCACTTCACAAATTCCTTCGGAGTTTTTGGATGTGAAGGATTTGGATTACTTGAAATCGATTCCTATTTCAGATGAGGAATTTATGAGGCCTAAAGAATGTGATATAATTTTAGGATCTGATTGTTTTTTTGATATTCTTCGCAGTGGAAAAATTGTTGGTTCTAAAAATGAACCCATTGCACAAAGAACTATGTTTGGATGGGTTGTTTCAGGAAAACTTAATGTTAAAAATAAGGAACCACATGAATTATATTCTCATTTTTTAAGTACTGAAAACGAATTAAATACCGATTCGCTTCTTCAGAGATTTTGGGAAACGGAGAATTATCCGTTAAAAAACAATTTCTATCCGATGAGGAACAATTTTGTGAAAACCATTTTAAATCAAATTTTAAATATACTGATGAGGGTCGATTTGTAGTAAAATTACCGATATACAGAGACACCTCACGGTTGGGTAACACTAAAGGAATAGCAATTTCTCGGTTGCTTGCAATGGAGAGAAGATTTCAAGTAGATAAGAACTTTGAAAGGCAGTATAAAAATTTTGTGGTAGAATACGAATCATTGGGGCATATGATACCCGTTGAAAAAAATGTGAAATCTATGGACTCAAAAATTTATTTCCTTCCTCATCATGCTGTTAAGAAAGGTGACAGTGTTTCAACGGAATTACGTGTTGTATTTGATGGCACTTGTAAACCTTCAAATGGAAATTCTCTTAATTCAATTTTGGGAATAGGTAAAATGTTACAGCCTGACCTCTTCACGATTTTAGTGAAATTTAGATTGAATGAAATTGCTTTTTCCGCTGACATCCAACAGATGTATAGACAAATACTAATTGATCAAGAAGATCAAAATTTTCAGCGCATTGTGTGGAGAGAATCAAAGGACTCTCCCATACGGGAATATAAACTGTGTACGGTAACATACGGTACAGCATCAGCACCGTATTTAGCTACTCGCTGCTTGTTTCTAACGGGGTTAGATCTAGAAAGAGATGATCCTGCTGTTTCATCCCTTATAAAGGAATCTTTCTACATCGATGACTTAATGGCAGGAGCCCCTTCGAGTGAGGAACTTAACTTAAACATAACTTAAACAAAATTTTGAATTAAAAAATTCATAATAAATATAAAAAAAATTAAAAATTTCTCAATGTTAGCACTATTTTAACTCACCGGAGTTTGGGATCCACGACTGTGGTAGGATCTCGTGGATTTCCCATTTTGGCCGTACCCGTTTGATGGCTCGACGTAAATACAATGGATCTTGCCATGCAACGGAAATACTTGTCATCATCATTGACATCGTCTTCACAACCAGGATATACTCTGGTGAAGAGTTTCGAACCAATCTTCTTTAAGGCTTCGCTTTGGCCGAATTCTTTGCATTTCTTCAAACCTATGAAATAACAGCACAACAATTAACGCAATTTCGAATTGTGTAATACTACCCAAGCACCTAACATGGATTAAATGGATCTTTAACACTAGAAAGACTGAAACTTAATATCTACCTATATTGTGCCCAAAAGCAGTCAAAATGACTGCATTGTGAAAGAATAAGTAATGTGTAAATAAATTTGTTTAAAATTAATTTTTAATATTTTTTATATTATTTGTACAGTCATATAACAAGTTATTAGTAAATATTAACATTAAAAGAAATTTACTTCACTCGGAAAAAAATATACTGTATAAAAGTCTAAAAAAATTTGCCATTATATACACCATTTTTTTCTAATTGAAATTAAAAAGCAGTCAAAATGACTTATTTGCGCAATCTGGTGTTTAATAAAACAGAATTATTGCTAATAACTTGTAGAATTGTTCTATAAATGTACATTTATTTTTAATTTTTAAATGTAGAGACGATAAAACATATTTCTTGATGATTAATCAAGAGTTAAACATCAATTTTAATTCCGTTAAACTACAAAAGAAAAATAAGCAGAAAATTAAAAGAAGAATATACATAAATGTATTTTATTTCCAATTTCCTATTTTACAACTAAATAATATATTTTGATGTATACCCCCTAAGCAATTGAAATTTTTTAAAATTTTTATCTAATAAGATGAATTAACAATTAATGTACTACTACTACTACTTTGATGTATAATTGTTTAAACAAATTGTGGATAAAATCAAGTGACAATTATATGTTTATTCTTTTGATCAGGCACTCAAATGACGAAAACATTACTTTCGCTATAAAATCTAGTATTTTGCGAAAAAAAACTATAAAACAAGTAATGTGTAAAAAAAATTTTTAACGTCAATTTCTACCTCGTTAGAAAAACGTACTGGGACCATCTGTTGCAGCTAGTTGTAACTACGACAGAAATAACATAGAATAAATTTAAAATTAAAAAATAAAATTTAATTAATGAGTTAATATTTGAAAAATACTGAAACACATGAATTGTCACCCACTACAAGTTAAAAAAATATTTTAACTTGAATGGATGCGTAGAAAGTATCTTATTAATGATTGAAAATTTGAACGAGATATATATATAGGGAGAGAATGAACTAATAGTAGGAATTGAATAAATTAATACTCTTTAAAAATTCCTTTGCGCGAGGAAAATAATATATGTGTAAAAAAGGCGTTATCCGACAGTATAAAATTAGAATAACCAATTGTTATCTGCTTATATAAATCATCAGAATACAAAATTTCTTTAGAACTATTCGTTGTTTAACTGTAATTTTTTTCTAAAACCGATTATAATCGAACTGCTGAGAGTAGAAGTCACCAACTTTTAGAACTCCGTGGCTAATAAATGTCGAATTTTACTATGGCGAACCATTATATGGCATTCCACTATACTGATATTGTTTCTTGTTTACTAGGCTGGATCGAAATTTTTTTTTCTGGATTTTAAACTTACCTATTTGTTTTATGGTATATAGATAAAAGGGAAAATAAAATAAAATAAATAATTTTTATATTAAGTACTGACAAGAAGGGAACGAAATTTAGGTTTTTGAACTTTTCTATCGCAAAAACCCTAAGTAATTCTTATTAAAAAAATGGGCACTTTAATACATTTTAACATTCATTGCGAGGAGAGGACACCTACTAAGTGGTTACGTCAATGCTTTTCAAATGTTCACAATTTGTGACCCAATATCCAATTATAACTTTAATCTCACCCCCTCCTCTCCATACAATACAAATACATTGAATTCAAAAATACAAAACTTTGACGCAAAAGCTTCAACACGACTTTGATCTCTTGAGTGAGTGCCACCGTCGTATTTAAACGTCTCGCTCAATCAAAGCGTTAATTTCCCCGGACGTATACTTACGTCTTTCCGAGGTACGTGCGCATAGTTGTCCATAAAATTATTCCGAAGGCTGTGGAATGCAACTTAAGTACCTTGACAGATTTTGCGAAAGGATTTACTTATTTCAGAGAATTTTTGCTTATTTATTCATTTCCTTCCCTCCCCTCCCCTCCCCTCCCAATATATCACAAATTACGTGGTCCGTCGCCAAAAGCCTTCATGTAGCTGAACAGTGCGACGTTAATATTCAATCAATCAACCCAATATATCACATACCAGCGCCTAGTTGTTAAATGGCATGATTGGGTAGCAAATAGCACAACTTTTAATCGGTGGTTAAGGGATTAATTATAAAGCGTATATAAATTATCAACAGAAATGTTAAGTTTTTGGATATAATTTTATATGTGACAAGCTCATGAGGGTCACTGATAATTATTAAACTTGTTCTTAATTTAGTATTCTTAAATTAACTATAAAATACATTGTGCGATACTGTTACATTTACAAGTGTATGATATCAGTGTAAATGTGTATTTTATTTTTTTATTATGTAAAAATGTACTTATTTGTTTACTTTTCATAAATTAATAATTTCTTACATAATCTTTTGTTTTCGACTTTTCAATAGGTTCGCGCCCCACAGTTCGAGAAACGGTGAGTTACGTGAAAAAACACATCAAGTACATTTAACAGCTTCTTCAGTAGTGAATTTGACGAAAAATCTACCGTGGTGAAATTACGGTGCACCATAACGCGGAAGACGGAAAAACGCTTTGATAAGACTGGCTCGAAGGAGCGGAGAGAGCTGGTGTTATGAAATGTTACACAGGACTCACTTATCTCTCCATACAAAAATGGATGCTTGTATATATGAATTCGTTTCCCTCCAACACCGTTCAACCAATAACTATGAAACTTGGCACGTATATGTATTTCTTTGTGGAGAAGAGGTTTCTATGCTATTCTCTTTGTTGCTACTCCCCACTTAATGGCGCTACAGCATACCAACTTCTGCACCGTTCAATCAATTGCCAAGTTGCTAACATGGTTGCCCAAAATGATGCCAACTTGGATCTATCACCAACATTTCTCTGTGTTTCCATTGAATAGCTATTATAATGTAAGGCACGGCACTGTGAGCTTGCTAATATTAGAATTTTATCATAAAGTAAATGAAACAGAAAGTAATATTAACTTATTACACATTTAGATATAAATTATTTACACTATTTTAAGCGTTAATTAAACAAAATGTGTTATAAAAATCGTAAATGAATGCCTTCCTTAGGAGAATATCACCCGTATGGACTATCCAGCATTCTCACCGGAATTGAATCCAGTACAGCATGTGTGGCCGACGAGTTGCAACCACCTCCTACATGTCTACCGGAACTTCTGAGAGCTTTTCTTGATGAGTGGTGTAATATTCCCCAAGATCAGATCAATAATTTGTTACTCAGCATGCCTAGGCGTTGCACGAACTGTATTGCATCGTCTGGGAGACATATTATGTACTAACCATAATACCAAGCATGCAATTTTGGTTTTTGTAAATAGGGAGGGGGGCTGTAAATTGCTCCAGGGAGCAAAAATTACAGTTTTATTAATGATATCAAACATATAGCATATTTTGTATTCTTTACCTTTTGTTTAATAAAAAGGCTTTACAAATTAGTCCCATTTGTTTCGCTTCTGACTTTTTTCCCCCTGAACTTGCACTATAGTTAATTTATGGACATGAGTGTATATGAACCTTACGAATCTAAATCTTGTTAAGAAGTTATAGTGATGTTTAACGTAATAAATTTAAGATCACGCTCAGATTTTGAGATGCACATTCATTTATTAAGAAGAAAAGATTCCTTAGTTACTCACAACGGAATTTAAAAGAATTAAGTCTCGAACATGTGTTACTTATGCATTTAAAACCGTTTCTCTACATATCAGCTTATTGCTATCCATAGCTAAAGAGATATTGATACTGAAAAATGGAAGGAAAAAATAAGCAGTGGTATTTTTGGCCTTACCTGCGACGGTGACTTCCATGTCCTCGGGATGGGAAAAGTAGTTGGGGTCGATGATGGGGGGATCGTAAGGATCTGAGGAGCGCAAAGTGACTTCTCCCTTACTCTTGGGATGTAGGACTTCAGACATGCACCAATAGAAGGGTTTTTCTTTGTATGGTCCGTATATTGCTTCAAAGTACTGAAAATTAACAATATGTCTTCATATTTAATTGAAACACGATTTTAATTTTTTTTTTATATTTAAAAGGCTTGGTTAATATTTATTATACAGTTTTCACAATCGGACGACTTTTTTACATGATTTCTTTTTTCAATACATGGAAGAAAAGTCACCGATTTCAAATTCAATTTATCGATATAAATTATGAAAAGTTATTATTAAAAAGAAAAATTATTATTAAAGAAGTAAAGAAAACTTATTCTATTAACATCAGAATTTAATTACTTCTGTTCTTGTATTCATCAGTGATGAAAATTAGTTCCTTTACTGGTTTAGAAATCAATGATCAAGGGGTTTTTAAATAATCAGGTTTGTTTCATTTTTTACACACACACACACACAATGGTAGAGAATCAATATACTAAGGCTATTTTTACAGTAAGGTCCGTTGGCGCGTATAGTTCCATAGTTCACGCGCGCACCGCAACAAGTCTCTTCGTCACTTACCAGCATCCTTTGTGAACATACTCTCGCGCCATTTCCATCTCTGTAGCAGTCGTGTAAGATTCGCTGTGCGTCTTTAAAATGTTTAAGGTGATTAAATCACCCACCGAGAGTGAGATACGATCTGTTATTCGTTTTTTGATTGCGAGAAACGAGTCGGCTGCAGATATTCATCGCCAGATAGTAGAAGTTTATGGTACAGAAGCAATGAGTGGCAGCAAAGTTCAAAAATAGATCAGGAAGTTTAAAGATGGGCGAGCAAACGTCCATGACTAAGAACGGTCAGTTCAGCCCTCTGAAATCACTGATGATTTGATGCAAGCAGTTGAAACAAAAATTCGTGAGAACAGGAGATTCACGAGAGAGAAAGAGAGATAACCACTCTTTCATTGGAATCTCCCGACGTTTCTCGGTCGGTGGTGTACCCTTTCTTCTCAACGGGTGAATGAAAAATTAAACAATACAGATCAAAGGGTAAAGAAGTATTTAAAGGGTTAATATAAGGAGAATTGCAAATTAAACGAAAAAAAACGTGAAAAAGCTTTTTGCGTAACTCAGTTGAACAAAAAAAAAAATACATATTTGTTACATTTTAAGTTTGTAGATGTAATAACAGTTAAGGATGATTTTTTTAATTGTATGCCCCGTAACTCTCTTGTGGGTCGATTTTTGAAAACATTTTACTAAGCTGATCTCTGCTCAGCAAAAGAAACAAATTGTTACAACTTTTGTGTAATGAACGCTTAAAATAGTGTAAATAATTTATAACTGGAAGTGTAATACATTAATATTACTTTCTGTTGTATTTATTTTATGTTAAAATCTTGCCACCAACTCTCCCTTCAAAATCTAGTTTTATTATGAAATAAAAAAATAGTGATTACATTGATCGAAGAAATAAATTAAAAGCGACCCCTCACTGAGGCATGAAGTAGACAAAACAAAATAGGAAGTTTTGCTTCACACAAAAAATAGATATATGCTGTCACTGGCTTTTTTGAAGTTGGCAGAATTTTTTCCTACTTTCTTGACAAGTATCGTTATATTTTGGAAACTTCACACAATATATAGATTAACATTAAAGGAGAGCCTATCCAAATCAAATTTCTCTGTGCTTGGCGACCATGTTGTCAGCTTGGCAATTTATTAAACGGTGCAAAAGTGGATATGCTGTAGCACAGCCTGATGAGAGCTGCAATAAAGAGGGTAGCACAAAATCCTTCTCCACAACAAATACGTATACATGCCAATTTTCATAGAGCTCGACCGAACGGTGTTGGAGTAAACAAGTTCATATATACAAACATCCATTTTTATACAGAGAGATTTCAAAATAGTCTAGTGTTGTCGTTTTCCGTGTGAACGAACGAAGAAAATTTTAGATTAAAATAAAATTATGCTGAGGAGTGGATTATACCATTGTTAAGCTTAATATCTGAAGTATTCTCTTCGAAATCATGAATAAATTCTAACCAAGTAAATAAAAAAAAATCCCTGGCCGTAAAATAGGATACCAATGAACAAAAATGTTAGGAAAAAAAATTGGAAGTATGTGTCCACACGAAATTTGCTCCATTACCAGTGTTTTAAAATGCTTCTGGTGCAATATTGTACCTAATGAGTGTAGAGCAGTGCTTCAATACGACGTGAACCTCCTAAGTGTTACCGGCGTATATAAACGTCTCTCTCTGTCAAAGCGTTAATTGCCCTGGACGTATATATACGTCTTTCTGATATATAATCTTTCCTATGCATAAAATAATTACGATGTCTTTGGAATGCAATAAAAGAACCTTGACAGAATGTTCTAAGAATTTACTTATTTCAAAGGGATTGCTTAATTTATAATTCCTTTTCTCCCCCCTCCCATTCATCATATGCGCGTACCTATGTGGAAAAGGTGGCATTGGGGAGCGAGTCGCGTAACTTTTAATCGGTAGTTAAAAGCGGCATTGTTCAAATTATTAAGATAAGTGTTATTTTTTGTATATAATTTAGCTAATATATGACATAATATATATTTATGACAAGTCCATGTTCTCAACTTAGTATTTCTTAATTAATAGTAAAATACGTTGTGTATACTACTTGTTTACTACACTCCTCACTTAACTGTAACTGAGTGCGCCATACTTTCCCGTTTTCCTACCCCCAACGGAAACTTTTGAACCCTGTACCGGGACAATTCTGTACACTGGAAACGCAAGGTCTTGTCCGCATCAAACCTTCAAAGGTGTAATTTTCATTTAACCGCATTCTCACCTTTTAGTGTAAACTTTAACTGTGTAAATATTTATTTTCTTGTAATATAAACATAAGTACTATCTCCATCTCTGGCTGTTGTTCGAACTCAACCAACGGCATCATTTGGAGGCACCGTCAACGATTCAGAGAAGCAAGAGATAAGTACTATTTTATATTTTCATTCGACGTTTGGTTTTGGTTTCTCTTACTGATTCATTCCATCCATATTTCGTTTTATCAATTAATGGACGCCGAAACGGCTACAGTGCTTCGCGGTAGAGCGAAGGCTGCACTTATAAGAACTATAAATTTCATTGATAAAAATGATCAAACTTTTGACAAAAATGATATACGCAACAAGTTAGAGAAACTTGAATTAATTTATACAGAGTTTGATAAAGCGGATGCTGCTTTACCTATCGAATCCTCTGAAATGGAAGAATTCGAAACAAAATATTACGAAACCAAAGCCAAGCTACAGAATATCTTAGAACATTTATCTGTGAGAACATATGTATATAATGATAATTCTGATGTTTTTGAAAATGTCTCAAATATGAAATCTAGCAATTTTGAGTTACCAAAAATTAATATTTAGCGTTTTTCTGGTAATTATAAAGATTGGCCTTCATTTAAAGATTCATATGTATCATTAGTGCATGATAATATGTGTGTTTATCAAATATACAAAAATTTCAATATCTTAGAGGTTTATTGCTGTCGGAACCAGCAAATATAATTAAGCATATTCCTATTACTGAAACTGCTTATACGAAGCTTGGGAAAAATTATTAGCCCGTTATGATAAAAAGAAGCAAATCATTTTTTCACTTATTAAAACATTAATGGAACAACCTTCTTTTAACGATACTAACTCTCACAACTTACGCAACATAGCAGATACTTCCGACGAAGTAATTAGAGGTCTTAAATCTATTGATACTAAAGCAGAGTCTAGAGATGAATGGTTGATTTACATTTTGTTACAAAAGGTTGATCCTAAAACGCGCCAAGAATGAGCGCAATTCTCAAATAATATTGATTTCCCCACAATTGAAGCATTTATAGAATTCTTAAATAACAGATGTTCATACTTAGAACTATATAATGAAAAAGTTACTTATGAAAAACAAACTTATATTAATAAATCGAAATTTAACAATAGTTTAAAATGTTCTTGTTGTAAAATGAATCATCTTGTTTTCAAATGTTCTAAATTTAAAGAAATGTCTGTTTAAGAGCGTAAACAACTTGTTAATAAACAAAAATTATGTATGAACTGTTTATCTGATAAGCATACAGAGTCACATTGTAATTCAACTTTTACTTGCCACTCGCGTAAGAAAAAGCATCATTCGCTATTACATGATAATAATTTTAAAAATTACGCAATGTCAGCAAATAAATCTCATCATGCTGAAGGTCAAAACCAGACAGGAAATGATACTAATAAAAACAAAGAAGTCTATACAAACATATTTTTCTTTATTACCAACTTTAAGCATTAATATTAAAAATATCTTGGGGGAGAGCTGTCAAGTTCGAGTTATGACGGACAGCGGAAGTGAATCAACATTTATTTCTGAAAAATGTTTAAAACTGCTAGGGCCTGAAAAGAAAAAACGCTAGATTTCAAACAAAAGGATTGCAAGATTCTAAAATCGCGATGACTAAAAGGTGTGTTGAAATAGATTTAGTATCGTTACATGACCCCAAGGTCAAACTACCAGTTAAAGCATATGTTTTGGAAAAACTGCTTCGTTACCAACGGAAAAAAATAAATGAAGCACATTTCTCTCATTTAAAAAATGCCTGCTTAGCGGATCCGAATTTTTTTTATCCCAAACAATATCGATATGATTCTCGGATCTGACTACTTTTTTTCTGTTTTGCTTCCTGGGCAAATTATAATTTAATCGCTCAAAATTCCATGTTTGGTTTCCTAATTTCAAGCAAATGAACTGAGAGAGAGATTCTTTAAACTCAAATTCAATGTTAAATCTTCACATTAATGGTACAAATATTGACAATCAATTAAAGCAATTTTGGGAATTAGAAGAAATTCCTAACGTTTAGGATAAAATATTAACTTCTGAAGAGCAATTTGTGGAAACTCATTTTCAAAATACTTATGCATGTATTTCCGATGGACGCGTTGTTGTAAAGCTCCCATTTTATAAATCAAATTCAGAATTGGGAGACTCAAAACACGCAGCAATTTCTCGCTTATTAGCAATGGAGCAGAAATTTAAAAATAACCCAGATTTTGAAAAACAAAACAAAGAATTCGTGAACGAATACAAATCGCTAGGTCACATGAGCTTAGTATAAATTCCAGTTCCCATACTTACGAAGATCAGAATTTTTTACCACATCACGCCGTTATTAAGCCATCCAGCACTACAACAAAGTTAAGAGTAGTTTTTGACGCATCTCTCTCTCTCTCTTGCAAAACGACAAATAGTACGCCATTAAATTCTTTGCTAGGAGTAGGTCCCAAATTACAAAAGGATATTTTTGAAATCTTGCTTAATTTTAGAATTCCTAAAATTGTATTTACAGCGGACATTGAAAAAATGTACCGTCAAATTTTAGTAGCTGATGAAGATCAGAAATACCAACAAATTCTTTGGAGAAATAACTCTAATGAAAATAATTCACACGCGTACAAGCTAAAAACTGTCACCTACGGTTTAGCCTCAGCTTCCTTTTTGGCCACTAGATGCATTAAGCAAATCGCTCTCGATAATAAAGATAATCCCAACCTATCCCGAACTTTACAGGAAGAGATTTATATGGATGATTTACTATCAGGATCAGATACGCCAATTAACGCAATCTCCATTTGTAAGGACATTGCTCATGTTTTGAGTATTCGCGGATTTTATTTAAGAAAATGGAATTCTAATTCCACCGAATTTCTCGCTCAATTTTCAGAACATAGTTCTCATGATACACGAGTTGAATTTTCCAAAGATTCTAAGGAAAGCTCCAAAGTATTAGGCTTATTTTGGAATACATCCAACGACACTTTTGGTTTCCAACCATCGCTTGAACTTACACCACCACTCACAAAGAGACGTATTTTATCTGAATCTTCCAAAATTTTTGATCCTTTAGGACTTCTTTCACCTTGTACAGCAGTGCTTCTCAAACTTTCAATACTGGCGCCCCCCTTTTCGATCACAATTTTTATCGCACCCCCCATATACATTAATAATGTACTGAATGCATTAATAATGCACTTTGATGCTAAATCTGCAATAGGCGATCTTAATTATAAACCATACAAATTAGTATCATAAGTATTAAATTTTGTATACTACTTTAAAGCAAAAATAAATAAAATAATAGGATAATTATTATGTTATTTTTGCTTTACCTAATTTTTAAATTGAACATATTGCAAAATGCGGTGGCTGCTTAGAAGACAAAATATAGATATCTGCTAAATATAGAAAAAGAACACAGATGGTCAATTTCTAATCATAATCATTCCTTAAAAAAACTTTGCTTTGCAAGACAAGCCCATGGAAGTCATTAATATTTATTAAACTTGTTCTTAATTTAGTATTAATTAATTAGTTATAAAATATTCTGTGCAGCACTGATACATTAAAAGTATACCGGCTGAAGTACCCGCTCTTTGCATGAGTTGATTTATAAGAAAATAAAACAATATTGATATAATAGCTGAATTGTAAGGGGAGCAAAGCCAAGTGCTCGACTATGTTTACAAAAACGTAAAATGATTTTTTTAAAATGGTTGCTCAAATTATAATTAGTTTTAAGCGAATTGTAATTTTAAGTCTCACAGAATTAGCATTTATAATTGATGTTAAACAGTAGCGCACACAGGAATTTTTGACGGGAGGGGGGGTCCGGGGTCGAAAGTTCACCAATCTTGTATCAGGTTCCTTTGGATTATGTCGATTTTCGGGAACAAAACACAGTAAAAAACTAATTCTTGAATAAATAATTAGCATTAATTAATAAAATTAATCATTAATAACAAATACTTAATTAAATTTTGCGTGCTATATACTTAGAATTATAATCAATTGGAAAAAAAATCAAGGGCTTTGGGGGGGGGTCCGGACCCTAGGACCCCCGCCCCCTTGTGTGCGCCACTGATGTTAAATAATGATCAATAATATAAAATTCTGATGAAGAATAATTGTATTATTTTTAATATTTAAAGCGAAAAGACTTCAACATGTTTTAAACCGGGCCAGGCGCGCACACGATAGGTCGAGCGGGGTTATTGAGTCACCCCAATCCTTTTTTTTCAATAATTATTTTTATTGTACACAATACAAATCGTGATTCCAGTGAATAACTTAACCCTCTAACCGGATAGCACGGGAAATTCCGTCAGTGTAAAGATGCTTCGAAAATGCACTGCACGGATTTTTCTGCCTTCAAGTAACGTTTTCAAAAGCGGCTTAGCCGCACTTTTCTGAAATCCTTTCCCCCTTTTAAAGGTTTAACATCTTGAAAGAAAATTGGGGACGGTGGAAGCAACACAGCAGGACACTGAGGGGAAGTTTTATGGCTCCCAGGAAACCCCGTGTTTTGACCCTGGGGCAATCGTAAAAAATCGGGGGGAAATTTCTTTAGACCCCAGGAAGTGTTTACTTGTTACCTCGTGTTTTAAAAGTTTTGAAAAGTCCCAACGCATAAGTAAAATATGTTACAATTCCCTTTTGGTTTCATATTAATTTGAAACTGTAACAAGTTGGGGCGTGTCAGTGCAATCTGCTTCTTTATGTAGTTAGAAAAATTATCTTTTTTTAAGTATATTCTTTCGCTTCATTTTTTTTATTTTAATCAAAGCTTTCAGTTTTTGAAACATGATTATTTTATTATAAGATACCGGAAAAAATAATAAAACACCAAACTCTTTAAAATTTGAAACCTTTTCAATTTTCCAACCACTAAAAATGAATAAATTTAAAGTTCATCAAATCATTTGAAACATGTTCTTACACTTTGATAAAAATAATAACGGAAAAAAACTAATTAAGATTTATTAGTGTTTTTGTTAGATTTCAAAGCCCAAGTGTTCAGGGAAGTTTAAGTACAGTGCCTAGTTACATATTGTTAAGATACACCGAATTATATTTGAAATTTAAGTGCTTGAACTTCAATTTACATCAAAGACAACATGAATGAAGATTTTCACACATTTTTTTTATAACATGAATGTTTGAATAAATGGTAATCAAAAATATACGGAAACATTTACAGTAGACATTTATGCATATAAATAAACATAAAAATCAATTTTAAATTCGATCTATTCAAAAACATTCGAATTATTGTTCAAAAATATCTATTTATACAAAAATACCTCAACATTTATCTTTTTTTTAAAGGCTAACTGAATAAGTAAATAAAATATGGATATTTTTGAAATCTCGACCGTATAAAGCTAGAAATTTTATGTTAGAAATTCCATTTGAAATTTCGAAAAAATGCATCGCGCAGTTAAAAATTATTTACCATAAGTTTTAGCAATTGTTTGAGTATAATAAAAATTTCAAATTTTATTATATAGCTTCTTTGGTATCTTTTAATATTTTTCGAAGATTTCATACAATTCAGTTGAAAACTGCAGGCTAAGAGCAAAAAATATACTAAAAAATTGATGAATATACAATTAGAATAAATTCTTACATAGAAGCAAAACTGAGAAGCTAAAGCGTAGGAATGAAAAATTTTGAGTATATCTGAAGTAGTTTTCGAAATATTTATTTTAAAGTTCAGAAAATTTGTCTGCATTATGTTATACTTAATATTGATTAAATGGTTAAAATAATATGTTAATATTAGTCATGTAATCGTTTGACGACACATTCATATATACTAATAAATATTATAATGGTCATTGATGCGAATGTCAAGAATTTTATGTAATTTTAAATTCAGACATTAAGATATTGATGTAGAAAATATAAAACGACCATCTAAAATTCATGAAAAATGCAGTCTGCTGTAAAATGATCTTGACAAACAAAAAATCCGGCATTTTCACTTACTATGGCAGAGCAGGCTTAGTCAGGGGCGATCTGGAAAAACAGAGAGAGAACCGCGCTCTTTTGATGGATGCCGCTCTAGCTTTAAAAGTTCCCAGGAAAAATTATATATATATATAAATTACAAATGCAAAAATAAATCTTGTAATTTTCCATACATTTTTATAACAATGAATTGGGGAATTGGCTTCCAATGCATTGTTGTGTTTGACAATATGTAAGGTAACCAACCCTACTTTAGATAGATTTGTGCTACTTTTTCGTAACCGTATTCCCTTTAAAATTAGTTCGTGCAGCCGAAATACACCTTTTGCACCCTTAAAAATTTATGTAAACTATAACGATTAATTTTAATTTATGCAACTTGTGAAATGTTCATAATTAACCATTTCCGTCTAAACAGTTTACATGAAAAAAAAGTTTGGACTCCCTCATGCATTAGGAATTTATATAAGATTCTAACATTAAAAATTATTTTTCACCGAATAGGATCGAGTGGTAGTGTATAGTACTTCCACACCACAGGTCTGGGGTTCTATTAACGTGCTGCGCAAGGTCGACTCTGCCTTTCATCCCCGCTACATTGGGTCGATAAATGAGTACCAAGCTTGCTTCGGGTCTTAAACACTGAAGGTCTCTCTTCAGACAGACCACCAAATCGGGACATCTGTTCATGTACCTCAGCGTCCAATGGTCACGTGTATTATGATGGGCACGGTAGTTCCTGGCCCTCATGGATTGTTGTGCCACTGAGTTTAAGTCTTAAGTTTGAGGATTACCTCACTTTGTGGATACCCCTTAGATAAACATGTATTTCCACTCATTTGCAATTAAACATTTTTCTTTCAATTACGTTTATTTCAGAAGGAAGTTTGATTTTTCAAATGTATTTGCTTAATAACATGTATATTTGTGTATTATATTAAAAATTTGATCAATCCAAAATTACATGTTTTTAGCTCCTCTAAAAGCTTTTAGGATTTTACAACTGATCTTACAATCCATATACGTTTTATAGTAGTATATTTAAAAATGATAAAGACATTTTTACGACTGTGTGAGCTTTTATGCCTCGTTTATAAATATAAAAAATTGCATTCAGCTACAGTTTTTAAAATGTACTGAAATAAGTGGAGGAATAGGATACTTATACATATTATGAATATTTTTGACTGCAGTAAGATATATTTATATTTTAGTTTCTTTACAATTTGAATAGAAGTTGTAAGCCATTTTGCGAATAGTTTGATATTGAGTATAAACCCATAGGCTGTTTAATATTGTAAAGTGTTTTACTTTGATACCAGCACACATTAAAATAAGGCTCATTTGCAGTTATATGATCAACTTCAGTGATATTTAAATTTTCAAAAATAGTCTACACGTACGAATACATTCTTTCACAACCGCACACCACACATCTCATACTATATCTTTCCTACAGCAGGAAATATTTGTGTATACTGAAAAATTTAATACAGGATACATTTTCAAGTGTTAAATTTGTTTTTTAAATTTGGTATGAATACATTGTGGAACTGTTGGTTAACTTCACTGAACAAAATTGTTTTAAGTATACTGTTTTGAAAGACAAAATTATTTAGGGAGAACTTTTCTCACAATAGAATTTGTAATGACTGAATTGTGTGAAAATGTAGTTATCGATGTGTAACATTTTTCCTTGTTATAAAAGAAACATAAAGATAAGAAATTTAACTTGAGTAGAAAATGGTTAAAAGTACTGTCATGCGCATTTGAAGAAGTATATCCCCCATTAAAATTAAAAATTATTGACTGAATGTGTGTTATGTCCATCACAAATGCCGATGTAGAAAAGGAATTTTTATTTAGTACAAGAAGTTCGAAAAGGAGAACACTAGGAAGGAAAATTTAAATTTTTTCCGAAAAATATTCAGTTAACATAAAAATATCTTTTATATGATTTTAATTAAAATAAATTAAAGGTAGTGAAATCCTTTTTTATGCTATTTTAAATTAAAAATATAACTGAATAGAGAAAGATCGGTTTTATTTCATAAATATAATTATCGTATGTACCATTTATTGTGTTATTATTTAAAAATGAGATAGGGCCTTTGCTCTTTTTACCTCATTACTTTTTTAAAAAACAGGAAAGTGAGCGCGTTTTCTTACTCTCATATTCAAAAATGAATACAGGATGCTTTTTTCTGGTTCAAATCGCAATACCAAAAAAAAAATATTTTTTTTTAATTTTTAAAAAATGACAGAAAAATAAAATTTGTTTGAAGAAAATATAATTATTTTTCAACTTCTAACATACTATTTATTTCATTTTTTCCTTTTTTTTACCCTGCATTTTGTTTTAATTTTACTGTGATGGAACATATAGGAGAAAGAAACACCGAATTCCACTACAGTTTCATACAAGATTGCCCAAGGCAACTCTACAGCTAGCTGTAAGCGATTGATCTCTTGGTTCTTACTTGACAAAGTAACTGAACTAGGTCATAAAATTGTCCCCATTAGACCTCCCAAGTTCTAAAAGGGGGAAAGGAAAGAAGGCTGTTGCATTTTTAAAGCGATCTTCAAAATAAGAGTTAACGCTTTCGGAATAATTTTTCAGTAGGAAGGTATCCTCTTAGAGGGTTAATTAAGAGAAAGTTTACTTACCTACTTTCAAGGACTTTTCAATTTTTCTTTGGTAACAAATAAACAATTCTGCCTCAATTAACGATTTCGTAATATGTATGTCACTGCTAAAAAAATTGTGTGAAACGTTTTTCGTTATGCTTTATATGTTGAGAATACTTAAAAAAATTTGTCTTTTCCCAAGTAATCCTTCACAAGTCTTATGCTCGCACACCCCTCGTAGGGTTATCGTGCCCCCAGGGGGGGGCGCGCCCACAGTTTGAGAAACACTGTTGTACAGTTTTCATGAAGATTTTTTATCAAAAACTTTGGCTTACAAAAACAGATTGGGATTCTCCCATTCCACAACAATTAACAGAGGATTGGCTTAAGTTTCAAAAGGCATTTAATGAAATCAACTATCTCACTGTTCCTAGATGGGTCATCCTTACCGCAGACAACACAGTAGAATTGCATGGTTTTGCAGATGCTTCTTCATTAGCTTATGCTGCTGCAATCTACTGTCGGCAAAAACACAACGGCAAAATAAAGGTTCAACTACTTGTATCAAAAACTAAAGTAGCCCCTGTCAAACAAGTTTGAATTCCTCGATTGGAGTTGTGCGGTGCATATTTACTATCCAAGCTATTTAAATCGGTCTTACGGACATTAAAACATTATACCTTTGATGTATTCTCTTGGACGGAATCTAAAATAGTTCTCTCCTGGCTGTCTAGTCACCCTCGCAAATGGAAAACTTTCGTAGCAAATAGAACATCTGAAATCATGGAAGTTCTACCTACAAAGCATTGGAGACATGTGTCTTCTAAGGAAAATCCCGCAGATATTGCATCCCGAGGCATTGGTCCTAAATGCTTACCAGATTGCATGTTATGGTGGCAAAGACCACCCTGGCTAAGGCTAGAAACTTCTAGTTGGCCCAAGGCTGAATCCAGCTGCGATGAGGCTTCGGATGAGGTAAAAGCGGAAAAAAAATCAGTCTCCATCTTCAATTTGTTTACTCACACATAAAATGATGTAATTTATGGTTTATTCGAACATTACTCTTCACTCACCAAAATAATTCGCATTTTTGCTTATTGCCAAAGATTTATTAAATGCTGTAAGAGGATAGCATCATCTCAAGGATCATCGATCAGTTCATCCCATATTAATACTACTTCATTTACCTTTTCGGAAACCAAAACTGCTGATGAAACCAACATTCGTTGGGTTCAAGGTATCTACTTTCAGGAAGAAATAAAAAGCATTAAGAAACAGATTTCTCTGCCACCCAGAAGTCCATTACGTTCCCTCCATCCATTCATAGATGAACATGGTTTAGTACGGGTGGGAGGAAGATTGCAAAATTCCCAGCTTCGATTCAATTCCAAGCATCCTATCATACTTCCTTCTCAGTACAGTATTAGTGAACTCCTTATCAAAGAACAGCACATCGCTCATTTGCATGCTGGGCCGACTTTGTTAGCTCACGTTCTTCGACAGTCTCATTGGATCGTAGGATGTAGAAAATTAATTAACAAATGTATTAGAAAATGCTTGAAGTGTAACAAATTCAAAACATCCACCACAACACCACAACTGATGGGAAATCTACCAAAACACCGTGTCACGCTGCAGAGACCTTTCTTCAGTTGCGTTATTGATTATGCTGGTCCTGTACTGATTAAATGCAACAAAGGTCGAGGGACTAAATCTACAAAGGGTTACATTGCTTTATTTGTATGCTTAGCAACTAAAGCTGTTCATATTGAAGCAGTCGGAGACTAACAACTGATTCCTTCATAGCTGCACTTCGTCGTTTTAGTGCTCGTCGTGGTGCTCCCCGCCACATTTATAGTGACAATGGAACCAATTTTGTTGGAGCTCGTTCAAAACTTCACGAAATACGAAAGTTATGGCTTTCTTTACCAACTAATGAAACCATCTCCTACTACTTATCCAAATCTTCAATAGATTGGCACTTTTTTTATTCCACCCTCATCACCACATTTTGGAGGTATTTGAGAATCAGGAATTCGATCCGTCAAATTTCATCTGAGGAGAGTATTGGGAGAAACCATATTAACTTTTGAAGAGTTAACAACCTTACTCACACAAATCGAAGGATTACTAAATTCCAGGCCTCTCTCCTACGTTAATGACTCTGACATAGAATGCATATCTACACTCACACCTTCACATTTTCTTACAGGTGATGTTCTTCTTTCAGTTCCAGACGAGCTTCCTTCAACCTCCAACCACAGAAATCGTTGGGAGTTGCTACAGAATATCAAACGTGGCTTTTGCAAGCAGTGGAGCACCGACTACTTCTCTTCCTTACAACCTCGCAAGAAATGGCAGGACGCACAACCAAACTTGAAGGAAGATGAATGACATCGTTTTGATCAAAGAGGAGGGTCCTCCTGGTACATGGCCAATGGCTCCAGTTCTTTAAGTGCATCCAGGCAACGACGGACTGGTTCGAGTTGCAACTGTGAACACACAAGAATCAGTTCTCAAGCGTCCGGTGCATAAACTTCACAAACTTCCTATACATCCGAACTAGTTCGTATATAGGGTGGGAGTATGTTTACTACACTCCTCACTTAACTGTAACTGAGTGCGCCATACTTTCCCGTTTTCCTACCCCAACGGAAACTTTTGAACCCCGTACCGGGACAATTCTGTACAATGGAAACGCAACGGACAGACGCAAGGTCTTGTCCGCATCAATCCGCAGCACCTTCAAAGGTGTAATTTTCATTTAACCGCATTACTACCTTTTAGTGTAAACTTTAACTGTAAATATTTATTTTCTTGTAATATAAACATAAGTACTATCTCCATCTCTGGCTGTTGTTCGAACTCAACCAACGGCATCACTACTGATACATTTATAAGTGTATTATGTTATCGTATATATGTGTTTTATTTTTTTATTATGTCAGAATGCATTTCATTCGTTTATTTTCAGTAAATTAATTTTTTTGAATAACGTTTTGTTTCCAATTTTTCAATAGGCTCGTGTCCCCCTCGTTGAGTTATCCCGCCCCTCTAGGGGAGCACGCCCCGTAGTTTGAGAAACGCTGATGTATAGCAGTGTTCCCCAACCTTTTTATCACCGCGGACCGGTCAACGTTTTTAATTTTACCGCGTCCCATTGGGGGAAAGACCTTTGATTGTTTATATTTTAGACTGTTTTGATTTAATAATTTTAATTTAATTGTATTTAATCGTGACTTAAGTATAAAATACAGCTACACCAAAAAATTAATATAAAGTGATTTAACAAGGTATATAAAGGGATTTTCATAAAAAGTAGCCCAAATCCAAGAAAAACATACCACAGTAAATAAAAGGGAAATAATTTAATGTTTCTCGTGTGCGGACCGGTAGTATTTGATCCACCGACCGGGGGTTGGAGATCACTGATGTAGAGCATTAAGCGGTTTGTTTGCTTTCTTAAGAAAATAATGTATACTCCCTTATAAGTATTATTTGTCATTTGATATTTATTAGAACTACGATTCAGAGAAAAAATATATAAGACTAGAAAAATTTAAGTAACAGTATTAAGTTATTAAATCTATATATACGTACGTGTTTCCCATCCGGTGTAATGGTTAGTGAAGCTTATTGCTATATCGTAGGGCCTTTATTCGACTCCCGGAGAAGGCATAGATGTTTGTGAATGTAAAGGAACCCCAAATAACCGTCGAACCGTAAGTCCTCTCGTGAGGTTGGTAGAAGGGTTGAGATGTAGGAGCCCCTGACCACCTTCAGGGGGTTCTCTCTCAAAATTGGGTTGGAACAGAGCCAAAGCGTAATGTCACCTGTATGTTACACAAAGCTACGGAAAACAACAGACGTACTTTTAACTCTGCCGCGATAAATTTCGTGGGGCTCGATCTGACAACGTCAGACAGGTGACATTAGTAACAACAACAACCTATACACGTACGGATTTCTTTTTGGACTTTTCCTTTTTAGGCTAACGAGTCACAAAAGGAAAAGTTTAACATAAAAAAAATACTAGTTTATACTTTGTTATTCGCTTCTATATCCAAATTTACTTTCCGACTTGGCAGGCTTCAATTGTAATTTTCGCTTCTTTGTATTTTGAACTACTCTTTTTACATATTTATTTCAAATTTTTAATCTTTTTTATTTTTCTGTATTTTAAATGTATTCCAAGTTTTCCCTTTTATATATAAGTGCATATAACCTCTGGTTTGATTCTCAGTTGGTCTTTCACTAGACTTGTGTGTCCTTCCCAGAAATACAGTTGGTAGTCAGGATACTCATTTGTTCCTTTTGTATCATTTTGATCGAGTAGGGCTGACACCACTATTCCTTGAAGGGATCCGAGTACACCTAAATAAGAAATAATTATTTAGCATTAATACAGTCAGCAGTTTTTCTTGATCTGTCTTTTTTTATTTAAAGCAACAAATAGGTTTTTATTACATTTTGCTTTGTACTTTGTTGTTTTTAAAAACTTTTAAGTGTATTTTTTTCTCCACGTTTAAAAATATATAATTAGCATGTCACATTTTATATTTTTCATGTTCATATTTAATTAGACTCCGTTAAGATACTCGACTACGTTTGGAACCGTGATTTTGCAAAAGCATATAAATGGATAACATTTATGATATTTAGTGTCACTTAGATTAGAAAATGTATATAAAACTGTTTTAGGAATATCATTACAATAAAAAATTATTTAAGTACAATATTTTGACATAAAAAGAACATAGAATGACCCATTTTAAAAATATTCTCCTTTTGTGAAAAATGCTTCTATTATAATAATATTTTGCCTGTATATAGGTCAGACCTATCTACAGAGGCTCAACTAGAACTTATGAAATATATAACTTAGAATTGGGTTTATTCATATTTTACGACAACAAAGGGGAGCAATTTTAAGAAAAAAACGCCGATAATTATTTCAATTGGTCGTAACTCTGAAAATAATGCGAATTTTTCAAAATTCCTAGTTTAGACTCTCTGGAGAAGTCTTTACTTATATAAGCAAAATATTATTATTTTAGAAGCATTTTCTATAAAAGGAGAACATTTTGAAAAAAGATTATTCTAAGTTTATTTTTTGCCAAAATATTGTATTTCAATAGTTATTTTGTTAAAATATCCTTAAAACAATTTCATACATCTATTCTAATCTAAATGACACTAAACATCTTTGAAATTATCCATTAATGCGCTTTTTTAAAATCATGATTCCGAACCTAGTCGGATACCTTAACCACAAGGCTACCATGGCTACGAAAAGGTTTAATATTAAGAATTGGCCAATAATTCTCGTTATACTGAACAGATCTGAATGAATTTCATATTATATGTTATAAAATTCTTGGTTCGAGTTTAGCCAGAAAAGTCCAATAGTTGAAATCTGTGCTGATAGATGGTTCTGTAATCATGTTAATAAGAAAACAAAAGTGTAAATTTTGAAAACAAATATTATCCTATATTGTTTATTATATTCAATTGTGCTCGATGTCAATGTGTTGTCGGTTGACGCTATGCTGATATCTTATCACTATCATCAACTGCCGTGTTCAATATTTCAGAATGAATTAGCTAAACATGATAAAGAGAGAGAGAGAGAGAAGATACTAGCTAGCTTTCAACTGTGCTTCTTGCTGTGGGTAGCCAGATTTTCCAGTCCCTTTAAAATTACACGTAATGAAACATTTATTCGGAAAATTTTTTGATTTACAGTTATTGAAAGAATTGTAGTATTAACACCCTACTTCAGTCACACAGTGCTAAGGATAAACTTTAAATTTTTTTAATCAATGACACAATGTTGACTTTCAGATGGAAAAAAAAAGTTTAATCGCGATGGATCAGAAGGGTTTAGATATTATTGGCAAAATACTTTGTGTGTATATATATAAACCCATACAGGTTCTCGAAGCGATAATAAGGTGAAGGATCTGTGTATGATCAATTTGATCGATTTTGTTGCTGATTTAATGTGTGACACCAGATGCTAATTGTTTGAAAGCAAAAAAACTAGTTCAGATACCTATCAAAACATCGTTGCACTAAGTTCATCGCCTGAGGTGCTTCTGATTATATCTGGAGATTAAACTTCCCTGCAGGACTCAATTGAAATAAATACAACTTAAAGCAGTTAAAAATCTTGGTATGAAGTAAGTAAAATTCAACTTTTTAATGGCCATGAAGAAGCTGTAAAGTGAATCCAATTGAAAACTTATGAGGCATTTTGGTGAAAGAAAAATTTGCGGAAATGGTTAAACTTACAGCACCAAAAGGGAGCTTTAGGTGGCCAGTTAAATAAACATCTCAAAACCACATTGACAAAACTTTCCAATTCTGAGATCTCAAGAATAAATTTTTAATTGATAAGAATGGAAATTTTTTAAGTTACTAAAAAATTTGTAAATAAATTCTCATTTGACCTTAACTTTTTCTTACTTTCTACGTGTATAAAAGATAAAAATAGGTTTTGGATTAAACAATTATTTTAATTTTAGTATAGATATAACTGTTGATACAGATAAACTTTTTTCTCTGTGTTTAAATTTGCATAAATTTCAAGCCTGAAGTTTTGAAGGTTCTCACTGAACCTTATGTTGTTTTCCGGAATTGTTTTCAATATTTATTCTTTACGTGACGGGGCTTCAGCTTTTTTTTATTTACATAAAAACTTAAATTATCGATTCTTCGATGTTCTATTTTGTCTGCATTGCATTTAAATGCTTTGAATTTTTTTACAGAAAATTATTTATCTTTAATTATTATATTATATGTCATGATTATTATATGTATCTTTTTATTTATTTTTTTTTGTTCTTGCGTTATATTCTTTCCGTTATTTGATATTTTTCGAAATAATCACTTTGCTAAAAACATTGCTTACTCTTATTGTGGGCTCAAGCGGTTATTCTACTGTAAATTTTTAAGGCTCTAAAGCAGAACAGCTCAGTGACTGAAGAAACTCTATTTTATTTCTCACACCATATAATACGGTGACACTTAAAAAGCGTGGTGTTAACACCACGTCACAAGTCATTCACTCTCTTTCAAAGCACCCTCATTCCCTTTGTTCTCTTTTATTTAATGAGAGCTGTAAACATCTACAGTTGTTATGCCTTAGGGGGATTCACCCATGTGACCGCCTATTTTTTAAGCATTTTTAGGAAATTTTTTTGGCGGTTAGTAAAATGATAGAACTTTACATTTTTTATCACTTATTTATATGTATATATCTTAAGAGTATGTATATAATATTTAGCTAAAAATATCCAATAAAACGTGAGTTATAGCGCTCCGAACACACCCACCTCGAAAAGGTGGATGCTCACTTTTTCCACGACTCCGGCTGATTGGCTTATCTGAAATAAAAAAAAAATAACGGTTTTTTAATCTATAAGCTTAAACACACCGAATGAACTATACTCAATTGAAAATATCAAAAACTGGATTTTCGGTAGACCTCTGAATAAAAAGTTTCGAATTTCATGGGGTTTTTTGGTTGTGTTTTTGTTATAAAAAAATGGAAATATTTTAAATGTTTGAATGATTGTAGTCCATTTGGTGCGTATATATGTGCTGAGTCTACCTTATAAATTTGAAGACATTCGATCAAACCGTTCTTGAGATAGGATAGAGGATAGTTTGAAAAACGCAGTTTTCAGAAAAATACGTTCTATATGTAAGTTTAAAGTCCGATTAAAACAATGAAAATATTAACTTAGCGCTACGAACGGATGCTCTTCTAACACCTGCTTCTTTATAACGACATCGAATTTTTTTTTAAAAAAAATCATTTTACGACTCGTATTCTAGACCTGTTAAGGAAACAATTTATGAAAAAAAAAAAAATTTGTTTGATTCTTTGAACCCTTCACATGGATGAACCCCCTTAAAAACGTAATAATAAATTTCATGTAATAAAAATAGAAGAATATTTTTAAATGGTTAAAAAATGTGGTTTATATATATATATATATATATATATATATAATAACGTGACAGCGAAAAGAAAAGAGAGAAAGTTATTAGATATTCTCAAATGTAAAACCTGAAATATATTAAATTCATTACCTGTTTTAGAAGATATATATTGCATTATATTAGATTTGTCAACTTGCTTTTTGGTGAAAGGCATGATTTCATCACTTAATTCAAAAGCAAGAATTACACTCCAATGTTCCTGCAAATTTTTACCCACTGGAAGATCTGCTTTTACACGTATCTAAATTTAAAAAATTATTTTTACTTGTGTATTGAGTTTCATGAAATTTAGTTAAGCAAGTATTACGACATAGTTCACAAAAAATTACTTTGATGATTCGGAATCACACTGCTGGCCATTAAAATTGCAGCACCAAGAAAAAAATGATATGAAGAATGTCAAAATCACATGAAAGGAAGAAGAGGTTAGGATATGCAAATGTTTAGATGCATTTAGACGATGCAGGTTCGAGAAATGACATCTAAGTCCCGCATAAAAAATAGTAAGGTAATGGATTTCTCATTCAGGAAGCGCAGCGTAAGATCGGATTTTGTTCAGAATGCTTAAAAAAAAAGCTTACCAACCAGTATAGGAATTTGATAGACTTATTGTTGCCAATTGAGAGTGTGGATTATCATTCCATGATATCTCCCTTCGCACTGGTCAAAATCCAACTACCATCATGAGAATATGAAATCAATGGGTTGCTGAGGGTTATGCTGACCATCATGCGTGATTTTCACGACCTCCCATGAATAAAGCTCGTGAAGACCGACATTTTGTGAAGTCGTCTCTGCAAAACCATACAAACACATCACGGATCAATAGTCAGGAAACGTGCATATTTGCAGCACGCTCAGTATCCGCTCCTACAGCGCGACGACGTTTGCAGTTGATTGGACTGTCAGTATATATATATGGTGACCATTACATCGGCTTCACTTGACTATCAAGCAGAAAGAGAGATGGCTTGGTGCTCCGAACAATAAATCTGGATATAGGAGTGGCACAATGTCGTCTTTTCAGACGAGTCCCGGTTCTGCGTGCAGTGTTCTGATTTCCGTGTACGTGTATGGAGGCTCCAAAGAGATCTCTCATTATCTGCTTACAATCATTATCGGTATAGGGGCCCTGCACCTGGTAAAATTGCTTGGGTAACCGTTCGGTACACGACACGCACATCTGTAGTTCGGATAGACGTTAATATTAACGCAGATTGGTACATTTCTAACATTTTAAGTCCAGTAGTTGTGTCCTATCGCCTCCACTTACAAGATAATGCAAAATCACATGTTGCGCATCGAGTTCTGACCTTTCTCGAGGCATAGGATCTATTGTTGCATTGGCCTGCATGATCTGCAGTTCTGTCATCCTTTTTAAGCATTGGATTATGGGTTGTTGAGGGATTGGCCTGCCACCCCTCCCCAGGTAATATGGTTGAGTAAGTGTAGCATAGATTTGAAGTAGCACTGGATGAGTTGCCCGTTTCTCTTATCCAAGTCCAGTTCCACACCATGCCTAAACCGGATTAGGGCTGTTTTAGCTGTCAAAGGGGGCAGCTGTTCCTATTAATTTTGCGCCGCTGAATGCATCCCTAAATTTGCACACCAAACTCTTTGCAAATTTATTTTTTCTTCATGCCATACTGTTTACATACACTAAATAACTCTATTAAAATTGCTTTCCTTCATGATGTTACAGTTTGAATGGCCAGAAGTGTTTAGTTTCACAGAACACCACACAAAACTATAATGATTTAAAATTCGCTTTAAAATTACTTAATTTTATAAAAAAAAATTAAAAAGAGTATTTTAAAACCCATAGAAAGGAATAACTACATAAAACTTTCACATAAAGATAGCTAGACTTAAAATTTTCGTTAAAAACGAATCTTTATTGATATTTTGTTTTGTAATAGTATTATATATAATCTTTAAATAGTTTTTAATGTAAAGCATTTTAATCTGAATTCGTTCTTGTTAAAACAATTCCAGCATTTATTCACGTTCAATTCAGCATAATGAATCGCATACAATCATACTAACTCGTCGGAGTTTTGTATTTAACTTCCTAATTCAGTTAAATCTTTGTTTCGTATTAATAAATATTTTACAATTCCGAAAAATCTGCACAAAAATCATTATTAAAACTCTTAAAACTAACAAAATATATCATTGTCATCGAAATAATTGATAAAAATTTCTTAACTACAGTATAATAAAATAATTTTTAAAACTTAGTTTAATTACTAAAAATGCCCTTTTGAAAGTAATGATTTGCTGGTTTGATATAGCCATGGAATCATCAAAACAATTTTACCATATATATATATATATATATATATATATATATATATATATATATATATATATATATATATATATAACTTAAAGTGTCTTACTGGAATTCAAATTTATCAATATCTATACATAGAAATATTATTTTTAAGTATATTTATCGTAACACAATGTTTTAGTTAGTGATAAAGCTAATATTTATTTTAACATTAATAACTTTATCAAACAATGTATTGGACATGGATATCTTGCTAACTTTCTTTACAATTATATTTCTAATAGTTCTTAATGTTATACAATTTGTATTAACTTATTGACATTATAGTTTTTTAAACTAATTATACAATTATTAAATAGATGGCGCCACATTTTTAATAATTCAATAATATTTAAATATTTCTAGGATTCATTTATATTTTACACTAATATTTATATCAATATATATTTATGATTTTTTAAAAGTATACACACACACACACACACACACACACACACATATATATATATATATATATATATATATATATATATATATACTTTATATTAACTTTATATTAATCTATCATAATTTAACTTTATGCGGAACTGCTTTCCCTCTCTTGTATTTGGTGGGAAACATAACCAGTTGATACACTCCCGAAGTAAGTCTTACTATCTACGTTTTGCATCGAATTTAAATGTATAATGTGAATACTATTGGGCTACAATTTTATAATTATATTTTATTAGTTTAGTGATTTTATTATAATGTTTAAACTCCTCCAAATATTATTCTTTCCTTTCCTCTTGTTACATAGTATGACAAACTACAGGTGAAGGTTGGCTAGCCCTAAAACTTGTTTAAACCTGCAATCTTGGTTCTTAAAGCCAGGAGTTTGTTATTGTACTATTGAGCCTATTTCTTCCTATTTAGTATAGTTATCTTAGGTTCTGACTATCTGTGTATTTTTATGTTTTGGATTATATATATATATATATATATATATATATATATATATATATATATATATATTCCCACGACATAACACTATGAATTTTTTTGTATGTATCCATTTAAAATCTCTATTTCATTTATAAGGTAAAAAATGAAATAGAGATTAAAGGGTATGTATTCCCCGTTTAGATGTTAAAAATCGTTTAACTATATCTAATGCTTCGAATAAGAAAAAGACTTTATGCGATAAAAATAATGAAGGGAAAGGTTTTTTTGTTAAAAAAAATTTACGTTAAAGAATGTTAATAAATGGATTTAGCTTGCAAGTTCACCCAACATACCAATATTTTAAGATTAGAGACAAAGTAAATTAAATTCACATGGAGATTTGACATATATGTAGGCCGTCCTGAAAGTAACATTTGTCCCTATAAATATTGCAAAACTTCGCAATAAAACAGCTACCAGTTTTCAGAACTGGTAGCTGTTTTATTACCAGTTTTGAAAACTAGTAGCTAAAAATTTCGATTCAGATTCAAAAGTAATTGCTGCGTATCACGTTAAGAAAATAGTGCATTAGCTGTAAATTTTCTTTACTTTAAAGCCCGTTGAAAATTATGATTTTTTGAGGGAGAAAAAATATAATTGTAGGGAAATTGAACATGAAATATCGAGAGGGGGGCTTGCATGCTATGTCTCGCTCAGCTGTAATTAAATAGTTCCAGCAGTCCAATGAAGGAAATACACTTGATCTATTTTGAAAGGCAAAACCAACAACGTCCTCCACAATACACCCCCTGTTATCCCGATCTTAAATTTTCTTGTGCTCCGCAAGATGAAAGAATACTTGGGAGGATCCCATTTCCTCAACGACGACCAAATTGAAACAGCAATTATATGCTGTCTCAATGACCAAGCTGCAGAATTTTATCGTTATACAATGAAAAGTTCGTGCTGCAATATGACAAACGTTTTAAGTGAATTAATGATTATTTAGAGAAAAAGATTTGTATAAGCGCCTTTCATTGTTTTATATTTTTTGTCTTAATAAAATGTTACTGACCTACAGTTCTCTAGCGTGACCAACTGTTTGAGCATATCTAGTACGCCTTATGTATAAAGAGAAAATTTGAAACTACTTGCATTGTGCTTTTCCAGTTCTTGACGAGGACCGATTCCAGAGAGCAAGAGCAACTGGGCTGTATTGACGGTACCTGCTGACAGAATAACTTCCTTGTTAGCTCTCACTTTTCGTGTTTGTTCTTCAAAATCAAACACCACTCCTATGGCTTGAAAGTTATCGATGATAATCTTAATGAGAAAGTAAATTAATAAAATGTTAGATCTAGGATTTAGCAACTTTAATGTTAGCAAGTACACACTGGCCTCCAAAAGTTAAGATACAACCGGTTTCTTGCGTGTAATCTGCAAATAAGGGCTCATAGGACTCTTAATTTGCAAATTTTTTCAATTTTTTGAAAAAAATATATGTTACAGCCTCAATATTTCTGAGCATTTTGGTACCAAAATTGTGTTGATACTGTAAAAACTTCAGAAGTTATTAAGAAATAAGTAGTGAAACTTAATCAAAAACCCTATCTCTTTCTTATCTTTATCTTCATTTTTCGCAAAACAAAAAAATTTAGCAAAAAAAATTTTTTTCCGCGAAGGATTTCTCAGAAACTATTTATGGTATCAATTTGAAATTTTATACACGTGTTCAAAATAAGGCTCTTCATAACTTATACATCAATTTTAAAAAAAATTAAATAGAATCTCTCTTTTTTTTATTTGAATTTTAATTAATTTTTTTCTAAAAAATTTAAAATTTTCGTTATAATTGTATTTAAAAAAATATTTTTTTCGCTCTAAATTTCTTAAAAGTGCGTATAACTTCAAACGTGAACATACCAAGTAAAATTAATTTTGTAAATTTTGATCTATTTTGAACTTCAGAATCTTGCGCGGTGTAAAATACCAATTTTCATATTTTTGAAAAATTGTTCAATTTTTATTTCCTTATAACTTTTTAAATTTCTTATCAACTTCTCTGAAATTTTGAGAAATAATGTATATATATATATATATGATTATCTTGTGGTAAAAATTTCAAAATATTGTTTCGTTTTATTTCTAAGTTACAATGGTTTGAAGAAGGATGTCTTTTTTGAGTGCACGGATATCTGTTAAGAGTCCTGTGAGCCCAAAAAAGAATACAGAAACAACACATTTGAAGAAAATTTGCATTAAACAGCTTTTTATTGAATGCGTCACAGAAATTTACGTAAGTTTATTGCAAAAATGAGTTTCAACAATAAAAGCACTTTTGGCGAAAAAGTCCATTTTTGGATAAAACAGTACATCACATTTTATGATAAAAAATGTCATAGAAACTTTACAAAAAAGAGTAATAAGGAACTTTTCCACCCTAATTTGAATTCATTGACGGAATCGACTTTGCCTGTTGTCAATTAAGTTGTGAGACAACGAAATAGGAGGCGAAGGCAAAACAATGAGTAAGCTTTGTTCCAGCTCTTGTAATGACCTTGGAGGAAAACTTAAAGCAACAGAATGTCTGACAAGATAGTTCTATCGGATTCAGGGCCTGTAAATTGAGCAGGCTGTTCCATTTGCTCCAAACCGTGATCCTCAATATAGTTCAGAACAACCTCAGCTCGATTAAGTCGTACATTATCATCTATCGAAATGAAATCGTTACCAATAGCACTAGCCAATGAGTGCACTTATGGATCAAGGACCTTATCCCGATATCTCACACCAGTCAGAGTCCTTTCATGGAATACATGAAGGTCAGTGAGACCCCTGCCCAAACCATGACTCTACGACCTCTATAGCTCTTTCAACAGTGTTGGTTTGGTGGTATCTGATGCATTATTCTCTTTAGATCAGCAGACACCCTGAATTGCTCTCCAGCCTGAATTTTGACTTCTCTGTAAAGTGCACAGAAGCTCATTACTCTCTGGTCCAGGAAACGTGTTCACTTACCCTCAAAAAGCCGGTCTTTCTCTGCCTTCCGTTGAAGGGAACACACACAACTGCTCGTTTTGCATCGAAACTAGCATTACGAAGGGGTCTTCACACCGTCATAGCGGAGATTCTTCTCTGTGATGCTACAAAGGGGTCTGCAAAGAGCTTCGACACAGTAGTGGCTCTTCTCTTAAGGTCGAAAGAGATAAAAAACGATCCCCTGCATGTGTTGTAGCTAGTGTTCGGCCTGTGAAGCATTTATTCTAGACGTAGAATCTTTAGATTGATATTAATTCCACAGCCGTTTGATTACACGTGACACATTAAGCCGTCGATCAGCATTAGTCTATGGCAAGGGTGGGCAAACTTTTCTAAGGTACGGGCTACTTCTGATTTTTTAAAGGTGTTACGGTTCACCCAGTAGTGTTAGGTGTGTTGAGGTAAGTAAAAACGTCTACAATATTTATTATAACTTAGTAATAAATACGGAATATATATTTACCTACATAACTAAAATAAAAAAAATCACACTTTTAAAATCGAGTTTAAAGCTATAAACGCAAGATATACAAATATAATAATATATAATATACCTATATAGTCAAGAATATAAGAATACCAACTAATGTATTTATTGATCAAATAATTCAAAGTATATAAATTTTTTAAATAAAGAGTGTGTGGGCTTATGACCACACGTTAGAAGTGATAACTTCAAATTTTATAATGTTGATTTAGGGGTAAGTTTGGTGAATAAAAAACAAGGAGATGTTAGTATTGTGTCCTATAAAATTATTTATTCGTATGTTTGTACACATAAAGTAATATTTTTGTGCGAAATATACAATCATATTTGGGAATTAGTTGTATTTTAAGGAAAAAAACAATAGAATTATGGTAGCTGAAATAGGTTATAAATCCTTTAGAGATTCAAAATTTTATTTAAATATCTATAAAAAAAACTCCGCCAAGCGTTGTTCTGTACTTCCTCGCGCTTCATTTGGATCATTTCACATAATTAAATTGAATTTTGATTTTAAAAAATCAACTAAAGGTTTTGCATTTGTCTTTTGAAAACTACTTTAAAATTCCCACTTAAAACCATAGATAATTTGTTCAGAAGATCCGATCCGGCTTTGTGAATTTTGGTTGTAATTTAACAATATTGAATTCTATCCATGAATTAATTTAAGCAAAGTTTAGTAAGACTGGTAGTTGATTGAGAAGAGAGGAAGTTTGGTCAATTTTAAAGAAGGATTTAATCAGAAGATTTATATCACAAATTCTCTGGCTTATACTAGCTATTTTGTCACTGTATGGGAGTTTTGTACAAATATATCCGGTGCTGCTGCAAGGAAAGTCTTCTTAATTTTATTTTGTTTTCTTGTATTTAAATTATTTAATGTAACTTTTTCTTAATACTTGAATACTTAATTTTGTTACTTTAAATTTTTAATTATTTTAATTTTCTTGTTAGACTCAAAGTAAATTTAAGTAATGTGATTAATAGAACTATTTATTCATTGTTATTCTCTGATTCGTTTACAAAAATAGATTTTTATTCATAAAATCACTGCAATATTCCTAATGATAATAATACTAATTACTTAGTTCTATAAAAATTTGTCCTTTTTCTACATTTTATGTTTAATTTTAGTGTAGGATTTCTTTTTCTCTCTAAGCCTATTTTTTAAAAAAATATTATGTTTCATTTTTATACTTCAACTAGGATTAGAAAGAATCCCGCATTCACATTCTCCTAGAACAGGGGTGTCCAACCCGCGGCCCGCGAGATTCTTTACAACTTAACAAAATTCGACTATTTTGTACAATACTTTTTTTTAAAGTTTTTTTTTTTTTTTGTAAAATATAAATCCCATAACTGTTATTATTTTATCATGTTACTTCTGTTACTGCAAATCTCTCTATTTTTTCTAAATTAAAATTTATCAAACATAAATCGTGCTCAAATTTAACGCACGAAAATCTGCAACATCAATTACGATACGCAAATACACATGCATTGTGATCGACTTGCAAAAACTAAGTGAAAGAGTCGAGAAACAGATATCTCACTAATGAAATAAATTAAACATTATTTGATCATTGAATTATTATTATTATACTATCTTTGTTTGTATACATGTAAAACAATGAAAATAATAAAATAATATATCAGTTTGTTTTAAATTTTCACTCCAACAAATGTTTGTAATGGATTCAAATCTAATATAAAGATATATATTTTTTTATATGCCGTCCCTCGGGATTGTTAAGTTTTTCCGAAGTGACCTGCGAGGTCATTTGGGCTGGCCACTCCTGCCCTAGAAAGAGGTGAGGAGGGGGGGAGCTCCACTTAGATCGAAGGTAGGAACTTACTTTTCTGACGTATTGGCTGGGAACTACCGCGTTTCAGAGTGGCGGGGGGAAACGTCCCTCCTTTCCATTTTAGGGGTGTGTATGTCCGAATGAAGCTGAATGAGCGTTACATTTCCAAGCGTGACGTTCATTCAAGTTCACTCTCCGGCAAATGGTGCCAATAGAAGTTATCACTTCAAAAATTCCGTCAAGCGCTGTTTCGTACTTTGTCGGGCTTTCATTTGGATCATTTGACATAATTAAATTGAATTTTGATTTAAAAATCTTCTAAAGGCTTTGATTTGTCTTTTGAAAAAATCCCCACTTAAAATAATCGTCAATTTGTTCAGAAGAGTTGATCCGGCTTCACAGTGTAAGAAACTAAATTTTTGTTAATGAATTCGATAATTTTCTCTACACTTTTTGATTTGGTGAAATATAAATAGTAACCATTAGAATTATTTGTCCATTTTCTGCTCTATATTTCGCTGCACAAATTTCTCCAATACATGACTCATTAAACCCAAATGATTCAGTAGTATTTGATGCTACATCCATTTCTGAAGTGACATAAGTTGTCGTATCTTTCTTATTTTTATGTATAGAAACTTTACCAGCTCTGTGATTGTCTTCGGAATTTAGCAATACAATGAAAATTTGGATCATATATGTGTTCTTCATTATTTATCCAAGTTTCTGTTAAAAGCAATATAGTTACATACTTCATAACACTGCCATGGAGATCCAAAACATGTGCACGTAAACTTTGACAGTTCAAAGAATATATTGATGTTCCCTTTTTTGAGGAAATGAAGTTTGGGAAGATATCTGTGATTGTTTTAAGTTTGTTTTGTGATAACCTTTTCAATTCATTTTGTACATATCTGAGATATGTTGATTCTCTTAGGCCATGAAAGAATTTTGGATCGAAATTTCGGTAACAATGTAAAATCCTTCAAGACTTGTTGCTATTGATAACGCAACATATTCCAATTATTAGAATGTGTTTTCTCATACTTATAACAAGTCTTGAAGGACTTTACATTGTCACGGAAAATTTTGATCCATTGTTACAAGCGTTACAAATCCGAGAGTGACAATGCTTGGCTTTTTAAAACACATCATTCAATTTCACTCTCCAGCAAAACGCGCCAATAGAAGTTATCACTTCAATAAAACATTTTTATCTAAAGTTAGTTCTCGTTGTTATACTCAGTAGGAGACTTAGTCTGCTCACTGTCAACCAATATTTCGCTATATATTTACTAACTGCTAATCTTCTAGTGGTCACCCCAAAATGTCTTGGTGGTCCACCGGTCGATCGCGATCGACTTAATGCCCACTTTTGGTCTATGGCAACCTCTTTTCCATCGATCCGACTGTCCGCTACAATTAAAAATTGGGAAAATGACTTCTAGACAGTGCTAGACAGTACTGACTATCGTCAATGAAACTGCCAAGAACAATTGAAAAACCACAAAGCTTACATACGAAAGTGCAAAAGCTTGTGTGATCTTTGCATATTTTTCTCTCAATCATATACACCTGTTCTTTTCTATGAAACAAAAGCGGTAGCTATCGGTTTTGCATAAGATTTTTTTAAAGTTCGAAATTACTATTCGAATAAAGCAGTAGTCCCCAACCCCCGGGCCATGGGTCAGTACCAATCTCTGGATGAAATGGTACCAAACCGTCCAAGGAACATTAAAATATTTTCATTTTATTTACTGTTATGTATTTATGGGATTTATGCATTTTTCCATGTTAACCCTTTAGCGGGGAGTGGCTAATAAGTCTAGCCACATATTAAAATTTTTTTCTCAAAGCTGGTGTTGGACATTTAGTCTATCTATATGCGTTAGTTGAAACTAAAACGCATAAAAATTAATACGGATGCCAGCACGATACCTTTTTTGCATTTCATGTCCTCTGATGGGTAGTTAAAAACAGTTTTACTCGGTGTAAATCTACAAATTGTATTTTAATTACTATAAATAAAATTTCTGATCCGTGAAAAATATTTCGACGTGTCTTAAGTGTACTTTTCTCTCATCTGAATAAATTAAGCAATTGTACAATTAAAAAAAGGTTTTATTTAGGTTTTTGGAAACCTTAAATATGTGGATAGAGGCTCTATTCACTGCCCATCTAGAACAGAAAAATGAACTAGAAATTTTCGCTTTTCCTGTACACAAGAGAGAGCATTAAGAATCACGTGAGAATGTTGGGTGTGGGAAATATTAGCAAACTTTGTTTACAATATCTGGTACAAGATTCTCGGGTTCGAAAATCTTTCATTACAGCTTTCCTGCTCGGAGAAAACGTTTACATATTATTAAGTTCCACAGTAAATAGCTCATCAAATTTGGGAAATAACTAATTTAAATTCTCAAAAATATTACTTTATTTCTAACTTTTCATACTAAAATTAAATAAAATATAAAATGTGGATATATACCAAGTCCAATGTCTATTCTAAGTATTCTATATATTTTCTAAGTAAGTATATATATATATATATATATATATTCTATGTTGTACAATTATTCTATTGTTATTAAATTACACTTATACTTTGTATTAAATTGTTATTGAAATAGTTATTACATAAATGTTAATTTTTCATAAAAAAGTTTATTGTAATATGATTAATTTTTTCTGTCCTGAAAAGTAAGTTAAATATCCTAAATGCGCAGTGGCTATAATGTCTAGCCACCACCCTGGAAAAAAACCCATGATTAGAAATTTTTTTGACTAAATAATGTTTATAGAGGATGAGAACATTACATTTATCAAGTACTCTATCACAGAAAATTGTATTTTAGCTGTGTGCCCGTTAAAGGGTTAAAACACTTTTTATTCATTTATTTGGTGTTTCTGTATTTTATACTGAAGGCATACTTAATATAGTTAAATTTATATTATTAAAACAAAACAATCAAATGTAAGCAATCAACGTCCCACCCTCAGCAGGTCGCGGTAAAATTATCAAACGCTGACCAGTCCATTGCCATAATAGGGATGATGACTGCTGGTATAAATTATAAGTTTCATTGCTGCGGTCATTTTTTTTCATGGTGATCTCGGAAAACATGTTGTACTTTAACTTTTAGAAGTGTATATTATAATTTAAGAATATTTCATTTTAATTTTCCACATGTGATTTATAAAAAAATGCAAATGGTTAAGGAAAGATATAGAATATACTACATTTAGTCATACATAAAAATTGTTCTTAAAATCTCTTCGTGCAAATTTCAAGGAAAGTTTAAACTTACCTAAACAGACACTTTCTGTTTTATAATGCCTGATTTCAAGTCGAAGAATAAACTTCATTAAACGTAACTGCTAAAGTTTTTCGAAAGTAAACACATTAAATAGGAGAAAATAAGAAGAGTCATATCATAGAAAATTTTTTTATCGAGAACACAAGCATGTGTCTTTTAATGCCAGGTATAAATATATGTGTCCTTTTTTTTCTTTTCTTTTACATTCTTTGAGTGTATAACCTTATTAGGAGCATTATTTAACTTCAACAGTACTAAATCTGAATTTTTCAGGAAAAATTCATGTATTGTGGAAAATTTCAATAGATTCATCTTAGAATCAAGTTTAACTAAGATAACAATTAGAAACTAGAATTTCAACAAATTAATTCTAGTTAAAAGATTTTAGTTTATTTTTATTGGTGCTGTATAGACCTCTAAATCCCATATTTGTTCTAAGACTATTGCAATTTTTTACTGCATCTTAACAATTTTACGGAAAAATTTTCTCCTCGAATAAGGGCTATGTACGAGGAATGAAATAAAAATCCCAGCACCAAGAAGGAATTCTTCAAAATAAACGAAATTTGGTAGGTGTGTTTATACACATGAAAGATGACTTTGATTCAAATTTCTCGTTTAGTCATTTTGTAAAAAAAAACAGAATAGCGAGAATTGTTATGGATAGAAATGAAGCAAGAGCTTGACCTAGGAACACTAAATTTTTCTATTTTATTTACTGTGGTGTATTTTTTTCTGTCGGGTTTGATGGATTTTCTACAGAAATTACTTAATATTCTATGTTAAATCATTTTATATTTATTTTTGGGTGTAACTATATTTTGTTATGAAAGCATATTTAAATACAATTAACCCGTAAACGATCGCGTAATTTTGAAGAAAACTGTCGTAAAAGTGCCTATTTTTTTGTTCAAGAAAATTATGCAAAACAAAAAATTTGTATGGTTTCAAATTTTGGATAAATTTTTAGCTTGAAACACAAAATTAATTTTTTAAGAAAAACCAGCATTTAGGGGTATTATGACTGAATGTCGATTTTCCGGCAAAGGGAAATTTTTTAAAAAAAATTTTTTAAGCACTAAAGGAGAATTTTATTACACTTATGTACAATGTAAAAACACATTATAGTAATTTTTTCTTGGGAGATAAAAAAGCCAACATCAGGCGTCGCAGTACAGATCCATCATCACTGCTTTCAGATTCACTAACCGAACTTTCAAAACAATCAGTTATTTCAGAATCACTCTCTGATCCATTTATAGTTAAAGTAGAATCCGATTCACTTCCTGACTAACTCCATAATGAATACAATATTAAAAAATATACATTTTTTATCACAGAACGCAACCCGCGTCTATTCACGAAAAGAGGAACTAAGCAACTGAGCAAAGGTTACAAAAACATATTGCTAATATATATGTTTAATTGTGTTAACATCTAGTATAAAACAAAATAACTATCTCTAAACACGTTATTCAGAATCTGGTACAGCCATCTGGGGAGATATAAACATGATTTTGGACATAAGAAATAGATAGTTTTATTCTTTTTATGGCGTTACTTTTGAACACTCCAGCCCGGAAATATCACGGGCACGAGAAATAGAGAGAGAAATTTCACCCCCGTGATATTGACGGGAGCGAGAAGCAAGGGGTTAGTTATACAGTAAAGTTATCGAATAAAAGCAATCTAAAATAGAAGCAATCAACGTCTCACTCTCAGAGGGCTGCGGTAAAATTCTTAAACGTTGACAGGACTGCGGAGATAAAAAGGATGGGGAGTATTAGCATAGATGGTTAAAGATATCAACCTTCTTCACGAAGGCCTCCGAAACAATATCCAGGTTTTCTTTGTGGTCGTTGGGAGCCAAGTACGCCTTCGCTGCACTGCACCGCTGTCCAGCCCGCATTGTAGCTTGTAAATCATAAAAGCCTGTGTTAAAAAATTAAAGTCATATAAGAAATGGAATACTGGAGTCCCAATAGAAAAAATAACAAAACTCCACATGGATTCAAAAATATTATACCATTGTATCTTAAAATGTTTTGAAGTTTGAAATGCAGAAGAGAAAATGTATTCTTTGTTTTTAAAAAATATAATAACAGTTTTTTTATATTAACAACTTATCTTAGTTATATCTTGAAAGTACTACGCATTGCTATATTTTTATTTAAATCAATTATTTATATCAATGAAAAAATTAGAGCATACACCACAATGCATTTCTTGTTACTCCATTTATTCATGAACAATAACGGAAAACTGTGAATGAAAATTGAAGCTTTAGTTCAAATTCATTCATTCACAGAACTTTTTTTAGGTACTGACTTTAAAATACCATTCGATTAGAAATTAATAGCATGACAAAAGAGAAACTACTTCTTATGATAAGAGCATTCTCAACAATTGTTTTTAAAATAAAGTTGTTAATAATTGTTTTATAAATAAATTTTATACTAAATTGTTTTTAGAAGAACAAATCGACACATTAGTAGAGAAATCTCTCTCTTATATTATTACTTACTAATGATATAAGTCGATAAAACAGATTTTTTGTATATTTAATATAATTTCATAGCACATCCTACAGTTACCATTAAGCAAACAGTGTTCGTATGAGATAGATATAACATTCTTTAAGAAATTATTGCAAAATTTTACTTTGCGAAACATTTTCAAAAGCATAAAATGCATTTTTTGACAATTTCATCTTAAAATATACAAAAAGTAGAAGCAACAAAAAGTAATTAACGAAATATCAGTTATGTATATACACTCTGTCAGATAATTAGTTTCAAATGCATTTAACTTAACATTCTAACCCCGAGATATGCATTAAGTCGATCTCGATCGACCGGTGGACAGCCAAGGCATTTTGGGGTGACCGCCTTTACTAGGACCTAAGAAGTGCATACCAAAAGAAACATATTTATGGAACAGCTAGAATGAAGAATCGGCTTTTCTTAATCGATGCGACTATGTTTACTTAAGCAAGTGATTCGTGATTCGATAAAAGTGTATAAGACATGTGTACATTCATTGGAAACGCCTGATGACGCTTTACACGTCCACTGCCGCTGTAGGGGGGGGGGAGAGTGAACACTGCGATGCCAACCTTATAAATGAATTTTTCCCTTCACGCCGGCTGAGGGGGATAATTTATGTTCATGATGGCTCTTCCCACGATAACACGGGATCGGCTACTGTAACAACATGCCATATCCCACGCTTTCACGGGATTGGGATCTCGTGTTGATGTCCTGTCCCACAAAGGCGCGGTACTCAGCAGAAAAAGAATTAACTACATACGTTGGTTTCAGGTTCATTGTTTCTGTTATGTTCTCTGCTCACCACACTGAATACACCCACGGTCTAGCAGTCGCTCTTAGTTATTCAGGCATACAACTTGACAACTTTGTGTTGTTTGCGTTTTTGTAGTAAACATAGTAATGTGACATATTTTAAAAGACGGGTACAAGGACGAAAAAAAGTGTTAAGAAAAGAAACATATAATTTTGCTACAGAATGGTCGCGCCTACGCACACAGGGAGACCGCAACAATTTGAAACATTAATAGTAGCCCGTACTCTGGAAAAGTCCTCCCGCCCCTATTCTAACCTATATTAGCCAAGAAGAGAATATATGTTCCATGCAATGAGAGAATAGAGCATATAAGAGCATCTATAATCGTAAAGCTTATTTTACTGCAAAATGAATTAAGAAAAAAAAACCTAATAATCTTAAAACACTAAATTTTATCTATTATCTATTTTGAGCTCTAAAATTTGACTACTAATTATTTTCAACATTTTTAAATTGATAACAGTGAAATCGTTTCCTCTATCTGGCATTCTTCGTAATAATTTACCTAAACCTAACATTCTTCGTAATAATTTACCTAAACCTAACATTCTTCGTAATAATTTACCTAAACCTAACATTCTTCGTAATAATTTACCTAAACCTAACATTCTTTTGAAAAACATATTTATACGCTAGAATAATCAACGTTTATCTGATATTTCTATCACAGTACTTCGTAGTAGACTAATATCAAGATTTGAAAAACATTTTGAATTGTGGATAATACCTGTGGCATCAGGACCATTTATATCTCCAATGAGGTATCCTTTGTCCTTTGCAGCCTCTAGAACTGCAGCTTTTAGTTCCGAATCATACGGAGGTTTCGAAACGGTCACCGGACCTCCAGTGCCATGGTAACCTGAAATGTTTACAGAATTTAAATTTAAAATCTCTTAAAATTCCCTTATTTTTCCAATGAATCATTTTCTGATAGGATTTAGGATTTTACTGCAAAGATTTAAGAACATCTTAAATAAAACTAACTTCTATGCGTTTTAATCAAATTAGCAGAAATTAAAAGCACTTTATTTTGGAGATCAAATGAAAAATGCTAATTATTCTATTAAAACTTAAGCGAAATTTTTGTAAAGTAACGTAATTCGCATATTACAGCATATATTATTTAACTTATATTTCGATTATATATATTATATGCATGAAAATTATTACAGGAAAATGAAAAAAGTACGTGATTACTTAATTTGTAAAACTTAATACTTTAATTTGTGAAGATCCCCTTGGATCTCACTTTGAGAACGAGAATAATTTTGAGTCAAAGAACCAGTAGCCATTTTTATGAATAACTTTCTTTATATGGTTATCTTTCTCAAATAGAATCAAAGACTTTTAATTACAAATAATTCAAATAGCTTTATGAGGTTTAAATGGGACTTTCCTTTATATTAACTTAAATATTTACTGATCCAATTAATTAACAATTAGAATATCGATCACGCAGAGATTACCGCAATAAGAGATCCCAGAATTATATTCAATAATGTTCCTGCTGAACATTTAACTTTAATCTCACTCCTAATATAAAACTTTAATGAGACTTTAATTATAAATCAATATTTATACCACACTGAATCTCAGCTCTTCTCCTGAGATAATTTATCCACCCTAGAAATCTTCAATAATAAATCTCTAACTTCACTATTATAACTTCTTGCTTCAATCTCTCTCTCCTACTGCCTCCCACTTTACTATACCGTTTAAATTAAATACTTTATCTAATCTGCAAAACACGGAATCCCTGTCCTCTTTTTGGAGCTGATTGGAAATAGGTAGGGAATTAAATTTCCCTAAAAAAAACGTCTCAGAAGGTTAGTGATAAAGTTCCGTATAGATTTGTCACAAATTTCTTAAATGGGAATCATTTGATTTGCTTAAAACTTATTCAAGCAAAAAATGCGTCTAGATTATTATTATTTTTATCATTTTGGTACCATTTTCAACGTATTCTTCATCAGTATTGTCTTCTAGTTTCTTAAAATAGGGCAGTACTTCCTCGTAACTCCAACCGGAAGCACCATCAGCAGCCCAGTCATCATAATTCTTTTTATTTCCTCTAACATTTAGCATATCATTTGTGACACTGCAGCCGCCGATTGCCTTGCCACTCGGCCATGCTGCTGACTGAAATTATAATCAAATGTTAAAATAGCGTTAATAAAGAATATAAAGTTTTCTTAAAATGATGATTTATTAATTATTTAAAATTGTTTATACACACCACAAATATATATATAGCTCAGAAAAAGACACACTACATGCGGGTATTGTGTAGAGTATAATGATTTTAATATAACAAAAAATATTTCCGCACAAAAAAATCAAGAACAGCGTCATCTACTGCTGAGCTTATAGTACAGTATGAAGTAGAGGCGTTATCGTCCTTGCCCGTTGACGTGTTGCAAACATTCAACATTACATATCAGCTTACATTTTAGCTACATTACCTAAAATTACCTTTTACAGACATTGAATACAATATATAAATCGTATTTTACACATTTAATAAGAAAATGTAACACAACAGAATAGTTTTTAAACTGGCATAGTTAAAACCCACCCTCGCGAAATGGCTCATTTATATTCTCCACTTAGAGGTTATACTTTAACAACTCTTTTTAGATTGTCACTACCTCTACACATTTTTATAATTCTGCCCAACGGCCATTTAGGGTAGGCATATTATCTACAATAAAAACAACTAGATTACCGAATTTCACACTACTCATGGAATTGCTGCTTATTGCGTTGTTGCAGTTCATTTTAGGTAGCTTTGATGGCACTTATTTTAAATGAGCTGACCAACGAGGTAATTTTGCTGTCTTTTGAGGGCATTCTCCTTCAAATCAATGATGTTAGGGTTAATAATTGACAGGCCTATTTATGAATGAACCCATGTAAAGGTATTTAAATCATCAGCACTGTTCGGTAACGGGCATAGGGTTGTGGTATTTAAAATTCCCTAAATTTGGATGTTTACGCGGTCAAAAGTTTCTCATATGTTATTGGTGATTATTTTAGCACTTCGACAAAAAACAGAAGAATCAGGTTTGGAACGTCAAAGCCAGTAATGGCCTGTGTGTCACATGTTTCTACAATGACATGGAATACACTGCAAAGTGACATTTAGAATAATACTCATCAAAAAATTAAAATCGAAAATTGACAATTAAATAAAGGTTTATTGATTAAAATTATATCTGACAGAAATTGCCATTTGATAATCAATAAGGATCATAATGTTTTGAATATCTATCTTAAATATTTCAATCAAAGCCAGGTGAACAGTAGCCAATTCAGCATCAAAGTTGGTGCAATTTGCACCAACAGTCCTATTAAAGTTAAAGTGCCGAGAGCACCAACATTACGAACAGTACCGGTAGCAGAAGCATCGGTGTACTCATACAACTAGTGCGTCGTAGGATGTTTCTCCAATAGCGGCAGAGCCAGCACTCTTCAATTCTATTTCGATGTAAAATTTCTTACTGGTAGTCAGAATAAGTCTAAATTATTATTTGTCGTGTTCAAAAGCAGGTGTTGTTTGTTAATGGTGGGAATATCAAAAACAACTGGCAGTTCATTCAGCTCATGTAAGAAGGTAGGTTGGGATTTTAACGTACAATCTGCAGGCTCGTTTGTCTTCAGGAGGTTACCATGTCTCAATGTCTCTTAACCACCCTTAGAACTCTTACTTTCTTTCAATGTGTCAGAGGCTCAATATTGGTTTGCGACCGCAAGGTCTGAATAGGAGTAGAAAATGCAACGCCCGTGATTCTAAGGGGATTATTTTGAAAAGTTTCAATTTTGTTTCAGATAGAATAGAAAACAGTTACGAGGAGCTTTCTTTCTTACTTAACAACAGGTCTAACATAAGATTGATAAGTGTAACATACTAGATCTTGTTAAGTATACTATTTTACACTTGGAAGCCTTTTAAAGCGTCTACGTCTTGCGTTGCCGACATTCAGTATATAATTGGCGTATTTATATCGATGTAGCTTGCAATCTAAAACATTTCTCAATGAGGTAACCTTATGTATCCTCTATAGCTGTTAGTATCCATAGAAACGCTCAACTCTTTAGGTACGGCACTTATATAGTAAAAACATTGATTACTGTCTTGTATTTATAATTATTCCATTGTCTTTTGACCAAGGCCCTGTAATAGTGAGTGAGTGATTGAGTATTAACGTCGCGCTGTTTAGCTACACGAGGGTTTTTGGCGAGGGACCACTTAATTTAGAACCGTTGTCAAGTGACGTTGACGACACCTGAGCTGGCACCTTCTCTCGTAACTATCACACTACACCAACGAGAGGACGTCTGAGCTCTTGACAGATTTAACGTGCATCGCTGCCCTACACATCGGGTCTTTAGTGATACTCTGCTCGAACTCGTGACAAGGCCAGCCATGATCCGATACCTTGATCACTCGGCTACCGCGGCCACCCAAGTTCCTAGAAGAGTCCTAGTCTAGTTTGTCAACAGGCAGAGGCGGTCGCATCATACGCTGTTGCAAGTACGCTGAAAAGCTTGCCCAAGAAGTATTTTATTCAGGGATACGCATTTCGACCCACACAAACATAGATTAATTTCCCAAGAAGCGTTTTTCTCCAAACTTTATCACAGGCTGTCTGAAAGTCAAGTAACTCTTCTACAGTAATTTTAACACTCTTTTTGAGAGAGAAGCAATATTTTTACTGCGCCAGTATAGCCCTCTGTTCAATCACTTTATGTATTTTTTTAATTAAGCCCTACTAATCACATGTACAATCAAAATATTCAAAAAAGTGATTGAGTTTATTTGCAATAAGGCTTTCAGTCAGTTTACACTTCGTTCTAGTAAGTGATATTTGACAAAAGCTAGTCAATACATCTGGGTCCTTACCAGTTTTGAAAATAGGTATAATTTCTCTTTTTTGTACGCTATATGATGGGGATACCTGTAGAAAAAGTGAGGTTAATAAGTCTAAGAAAAACTTCATGGACTTTTGATCAAGATAGACGAGAAACTCCTTGTTCTGCACTCTTTCCGTATGTAAATTGCTTAATTGCACATTTGAGTTCCAATTCCGGAAAATGAGAGTTGAAAAGTCGTTCAGTTCTTGATTAAGGTAATTCTGTGGGCAGCTATGAATATCGCTTGAGAACCTAGCAGAAGGTTAATTACACTAGGCAACAACGAAATTATTTCTCAGATAAAAGTACCCAATCCTGAAGACTTTTAACGTTTTGAACACGAATATCACTATGAAAAACATTCATTGGCTGTTGTTACAGAGATAGATGGGTTTTTTAAAGTGATAAGCGGCTCTAATATAATGCAATAAATGTCATATATGATATTACATATTTTATTGTATTCTTTAATTATTTCTTATGATATATTTAAATAATATATCCTATATATGCATATATAACGCGTTAATATACACACAGCATAGTAATATGTATTCTGTACATGTAGAAAAAGTTAGTAAGATAAATAAAAACACATGCTTATGAAATACTTGCTTCGTTTTGCATCACCTCTGAAACTTTTATTTTTTCTACGTTTCTACAGAGGACGTGACGTAAGCACAATAACAAGAAATAGTCAAAAGGCAAGAAATTATCTCTCATCCTGTTCATATATTTCGTAGCTATAATACACTAGTGATTCAGTTATTATAGCGTAATAGGAACAGTAGTCAGTGGCGTGGCGTGCACCCCCGCATCGAGGGGGCAGGGTTCTAAAGGGGCCCAAAGCCAGAAGGACGCAAGTGTAAATTCAACGTGGGGGCCCAAATGTTCCCCTTTACGCCACTGACAGTAGTAGTTCCTCTTATCTGCGCTAATACTGTAGAAAACTTTTGTTATATTTACCTAATTAACATTTGTTGGGCAATGATTAAGAAAATTTGATTTGTACATCGGTTGTAAAATAAGCGACCATTATAAAACTGGTTCCCACGCATATGTTATCACACTTCTACATCAACATTTTCTAACTGGCTGCATGGCAAAAGAAAGGCAATGCCGTTTGCAGTACTCAGGATTTACAGGGAGCTTTCCAAGCACATTAATGAGTGTTTCTTTTAATCCTATTCTGCCTTACGGCACAAATTGTTAGTATACAAAATTTTCATGCATTAAACCAAATTTTTGTTAAAATATCTTATATACATATATAACCTCGTTTATAATCTTATTTTTTTTAAAAAAAGAATTTTTAGGGGAGTACAATCTTACCCTGTTAACTAAACCTGCTCCTGTGTGTTTTTGAGGGCCTGTACTATAATTCCAATCAATATCAGATTGGATAAAACGTCTCACTGTTGTGGGAATATCAGTTACTTTCGAAGGCGATTTCCCGCCTTCTAATAAGAGAACAGTAACACAATCTTTTTCAACTAATCGACCTGCTAAAACAGATCCTGCAGTACCGGCACCCACTGAAAGAAATGGATTCAGAATATTTTTAGGGTGGAATCTGGAATATATGTACTAAACTTATGGATTATTAAAACACTTTATCAATTGGCCGCTAGCTATTTTAAAATAAATCATTTTATTGGTAAATGAACCACTTGTAAAAAGTCATTAAAGTTATTCGTTAATGAATGAGGGTTTAAATATTGAAAATAAATACAGCCTACACTATTTGTTCCTAGAAATTATTTATTTAATTTCTGATCTTACTGTGCAGGTGAACACAAGCAAAAAGAACTCCTATTTATTAGTTATCCCAGTTGATGCTGTACAGTTGTACACGGATGGTGGCAGAAACGATAGTGATAGTACTGGATGATAAACATCTAGAATACGAACCCTGACTTTTGAGTTGTTATCCGCAGCATATTTATAACCATAAATGAACGCCTTGACTCGGTTTCGTCACTTAATGATGAAACTGAAATTTGAATTTTTCTAGTAGTAAAATTTCGATCCAATAATTGGCCAATTGACACTGTGTGAGGGACAATATTGGAGTGTCATGTATTGGAGTATATATTGATGGTGTCCAAAAGCTATGCAGTTTGTACTAAGTGTACCATTAGGCTTGTTTTTTCATAACATATGGCAGAAGGCCTGGGGTCTCTAGACAGGATCTTTCATTGTTTCATCCCATCCATTGTTGGTTTTGGATTATTTTAGGGGCTGCCGTAAACCAGTGGTCAAGCTATCGGATCATTTACAGGCATGTCATGAGCTCGAGCCCAGTACCGCTAAAGACCCGCCGTGTACGGCAGCGATACACGTAAAATCTGTGGAGATCTGAAGCGTCCTCCCGTTGGTGGGGTGTGGTTGTTAGGAGAGGGGAGTGCCAGCTCAGGTGTCATCCACGTCATTTGACCATGGTTCAAAATTACGTGGTCCGTCACCAAAAGCCCTCGTGTAGCTGAACAGTGCGACGTTAATATTCACTAACTCACTTTGGATTACTTTAGAGTGTTTATGAAGTCATAGACCCCTGATCAAGCCCTGCTATTCTCCGGGTTTGTGTAACAACATTATTTTATATTGGCTCAGTTAGGTATTGAAAAGTATAAATTTCAACTGATCTGTATGATAATTAAGCAGTTGTAAATACCTGTATTTTCGGGAAATTTCATATTTGGTGTTTTCCCTTGGAGCAAGGCATTACCGTTTGAATTGGTTTTTAGTTGTATGGCAGCTTAGTATAACGAAAAGAAACAAGCCAAAGTACACCAATTTAAGATCAACAGTGCATAGAATGTGTTAAAATGAATCATATTTCTGAAGGAAAAAAAAAGAAATCGTGTATCAGTGTGAACACGCGTTAGAAGTTAACTTCTTTGACTTGTATGTATTGAATTGTATAATAAAGTTTTATTTTGAAGTAATCTTAAATATAATTAACAAATTTATTATTATCATTATTTTTTCAAACTGTATTTTAAAAAAATAATTAGGATGGAAAAGGTATAAGTATAGACAAAATTTTCATTTTCAATGCATAAAATAAAAAAAAAATATTGTATGTATTTTGAGAAAAGTATCATTATTATTAGTCTATTTCCATTATGTTTATGGGTGCTTCATTACATACTTTTGTTATAAAAGGCTTGTGGTAACTATAAAGTAAGAAATGTAGGTTTTGCACTCAATATCGCTTAAGTATCTCGAAAAGACTACATCAATCGTAGTATTTGATTTTGTCGTTGATATTATTCTGTTGTTTTGTAGAGATAAGGTGAAATTGTCTTTTAAAAATTCAATCAATTGTAGAGATTTGTCTAAAGCAAAATTGACATTAAAATCTACACTTAAAATCATAGGTATTTTATCATAATTTTTATTAAGTAAAGCAGAACCTCTTGATGTATATGGTAATAATGATCGATGAAGGAACTCGATAATGTCATCCAACTTTTTGTTCGGAGTAATATATACTGCTATAATTATAATTTTTTGTCCATTATCTATTACGCATTCAGCCAAGCACAAATCCCCCACTGAAGATTGTATGGTACCATAAATATCGGATTGACTGACAGAACATTCCATGGATGGAGTTAACAGCATCGCTAGAATTTTGAAATATCGCAACTCCTCCTGCTGTCGTATTTGGTCGTTTATTCTTCACAATGCAGTTGAAATTTGGAATAGATATATCACTTTCATTGCCCAGCCAAGTTTCTGATAAAACTAAAATATTTGAATTTCTTATTACTGAATCTTGTAAGTCTACAGCGTGAGCTGTAAGACTTTGGCAATTAAAAGTAAAAATCGATAAACCTTGTCTGTTCGTTATGAAATTTATCAAATCTTCATTGATTGTTTGTAGTTTGTTCAATGAAAGACGTTTAAACTACAGTACAGTCCCGCTAATCCGAACACGGCTAATCCGAACATCCGGTTAATCCGAACGGCTCCGCGGAAAAATTTTTATAATTTTAAGGACGAAAAAAAAAATCGGTGAATATTTCAATATGTATAAACCTTAATTCAAAACAGTTCTTTATTTATAAACTGTACATCAAGTTATGGTACAAATTTTAAAATGGAATAAACTACAGAACAGAACCACTAATGTTTAGTGTGAAAAATTGTACAACATAACCCGTACTCCCAGTTCAAATAGTGATTTCGCTGTTACTCCGGCTAATCCGAACAATCACGTAATCCGAACAGGGGTCGGTCCGATATTGTTCGGATTATCGGGACTGTACTGTATATATGATTTAAAAACTCACTTCTTAAATTGGATTTAGAAATTCCATTCGATTGAAAATTTAGTAAACACAATCTTTTATTGCCAAACTATTGGAAGAAATGTTGTGTTGTGCCACTAAATTTTAAAACAATAGATTGTTTATATGATTTCCTTAAAAGAATTTTAAAACTGTATATCCAACAAACTCACCTTAAACTAATTTTTGACAGATTTTGAACCATTTAAATGCCTACTTCGGGTAGATTAAAGACTCACTTTTTTTTCCGATTTTTTTAAAATTCATAAAATGGATTATATTTTTTGACTTCTAGGAAACGTAAAAACAAAACAAAGTATGTATCGCAAAACTAAAGGAGGAAAGACTTGTTAAAGCTGCTGTTGAATGAGGAGAGGGGGTGGGTGCTAGCTCAGGGCTAATAGACGAAAAAAAACAAAAGAAATTTTAAAAGCCGTAATTTTTAATCTATTTTTTCAATCTTTGAACAGATTACGGATAATACTATTCTACATATGGAAAAAAAATTTCGTTAGATTATTTTTTTAAATAATGAAGTTATTAAATATTTAATTAAAATTTTGAGTATTTTTTGAAAAATTGCAAAAAAAAGAATTCGTTATTTTTCTATTTTTATGACTGATTCTAAAAGAGAAAAGCCTGAACTTGTTTAGAATAAAATAATCAATTCATTAACTCGAAAGGAAACGTAAAGGGAATGATTTACAAACCATTTTTATAAAAGCGTATCAAATTTGACTCATTAAAAAAAATCATAAAAAATAGAAAATATCATTGTTTTGTTAAAAAAAATATACCATATCGTGGCGAAAAGAATGATCTTTCCGATTCTGTAATTATTTTTTGTCTGAGATAGTTAGTATGAATTAGATGGCGTTTTTTAAAACGAGGGGAAATTTCGGAACTTTGTTCATTTCTACCTTACATTCATCGCTAAACTTAACTGGTAACGCGTCATGCGTAACGGAAATTTCTCCCTACCGTGCCATAACAAGTTAACTTCAAAAATGTTTAAATGTTTATAACTATCATTTTTATTCTAGTGATTTTGTTTTTTACTCTTCACACAAGGTGACTAATAAAAAAACACACCTTATTTAAAAGTAGCGTCTGGATTTATATTCATGTTTATCTTTTTTATCAGCCCTCTTTTATTATAATATTGCTTTTTAAAACATGATTTTTAATGTTTTCGGTGTAAATAAAATAATCTGCTTGCTATGTCATAATTTTTTTATTAAAGCAAACAGATAAACATTGGCAATATGTGGAAGCCGCACGGACTGCTATTCCCCAAAGATACATCCAAACCATTTTTGATTTTACGCCAAAGCGTGTGGCAGCGGTTGTAGCCAAAAATGGCGGCTTCAATAAATACTGATTTTGTCTCCATCTACACGTCACAAGAGGCTGTAATTTTATTTGTATCTATGCACATATTTTGTCTGCCAAATAAATTTCGCTCTGATATCTCTGGTCCGTCTTGGTTTTGCATTTTGTGTGGCCAACAGTATATATATATATGTGTGTGTGTGTGCGTGCGTGTGCGTGTGTTTCTTAAAATATTAATATGCATATATAATATTTTAAGAGATTCGTACACAAACTGCTCGAAATCACATTGGAATGCAGGGGTGCAAAGGTGGTAGTTGCAAGCTATGGTGCAAAGAAGCAGTGAAAAAAAACAGAAAAAATTACACATTTCAAGGACAGAAAACATTTTATTGAAATGTACTGCAACAGGTGTTCAAAACTTCGACCATAAGTTATCTGGCAAGCCTGACAGCAGTGCTGCACGGAATTTCTTACATTCTGGAAGAATCCTTCGGACAGTTTTACGGTAGGTAGAGGTGAATGGAAGGTTTCGTGAAAACAGATCCTGCTGGATGTCGTCATATGCGATCCATTTCCCGAGTTAGAACAATGAACTTACTTTCAGTCAAAGAACTGGTTGCGGATTGCAATGTACACCCTCCTTGGCGGTATTACCAGGGATATTACTCAACAGGCATGTTCCGCATCACACTACCTTTGCAAGTATGAACAAAAGAGGACATGAATCTGGTTCTGGTCACATGAAGGATTTGGTGTACGAGACGTCCTTTCCTTCAGTTGAAAATATCATTGCTCGTAACAGATCATATTTGTATCTGCCGGAAAGATATGTGACATGAAACGAAACTTTGAGAACGCAAGGAGTTCTATGCAGCGCCACTGTTTGGCCTGCGAGTCGACTTCTGGTCATAATTTCGAACGCCTGTTCAGAACAACCTTTCAATAAAATGTTTTCTGTCCCATTAATGTGTTTTCCGTTTCTGTCCCAGTAAGTAAATACGCAGAAAGATTTCTTTTCTTGTTATGTGATGCTTTTTGGGGGAGATTAATGTAAACCAAGTATAACTTTACCTAATTTTATATTTAAATTAAGCAGTTATTTAAACATTTTTGATTTTAATCTACATATTTATCATTAAAAATGAAAAGTTGCATCAACTTTTGCAGCATAACTTGCAATGCAATTTCTGCAGTGTAGTTCAATAAGGGAGTGCTTACCATGACCTACAATTGGTCAAGCTTGTTAGAACATTTTAAGCACGATTTCGAAATGTTTTTCTCTTCGGTCCTGTTAAACAATTATCTCGTTAAGTAGTTTATTATAAAGGGTGTTTTTTGAGAGGTATAGAACCTTAAATTGCAATAAAACAACGATGTATTATTCGATTGACATGATTTTTTTTATTCGAAAGATAATCTTGTGGCATTACATTTTAAATATGACTTTTGGCATAAACCTGCCACGGCTGGCTCGGATGTAGTCCAATCTGGACGTCCAATTTTCGATGACTTTTCCAGCATTTGTGGCCGTATATCGGCAATAACATGGCGAATGTTGTCTTCCAAATGGTTAGGCGTTTGTGGCTTATCCGCATAGACCAATGACTTGACATAGCCCCACAGAAAATAGTCTAGCGGTGTTAAATCACAAGATCTAGGAGGCCAATTCACAGGTCCAAAACGTGAAATTAGGCGGTCACCAAACGTGTCTTTCAATAAATCGATTGTGGCACGAGCTGTGTGACATGTTGCGCCGTCTTGTTGGAATCACAGTTCCTGGTCATCATGATTGTTCAATTCAGGAATGAAAAAGTTAATAATCATGGCTCTATAGCGATCATCATTGACTGTAACGTTGTGGCCTTCATCGTTTTGAAGAAGGATTCCACCAGCCCATAAAGCGCACCAAACAGTCAGTTTTTCTGGATGTAACGGTGTTTCGACATACACTTGTGGATTAGCTTCACTCCAAATGCAGCAGTTTTGTTTGTTGACGTAGTTATTCAACCAGAAGAGTGCTTCATCGCTAAACAAAATTCGCTTATGAAAATCGACCATTATTTTCGAAATAAAATTGCACAATCTGAAAGCGTTGTTCAGGCGTGAGTCTATTCATGATGAATTGCCAAACCAAATTAAGAATAAATCACTTGACAGCTGTTAAAACGGTCGCCATCTTGGAAAGTAATGCCAACTTAAACTTCTATACCTGGAAAAAAAACACTCTGTATTTTGTATTTTAAAAGTTATTTTAGTTACGAAATACCACGTACATAACAATACTATTCTTAAAATAACCCAATGAAAATGAATTCATCCCATTGCACGTCATTATATATAACAGGGGTACGAAACGAAACTAAACTCAGTGGGGCAACAACTTATGAGGGCCAAGGCCTACTGTACCCAACTCAGTTTTCGTGCCCTTGAGCGCTGAGGTGTATCAGCAGATTTTGCCGATCAGGTAGTCAGTCTGACGAGAAATCCCTCGCTGTTTAGCTCCCGCAAGCAAGCTTGGTACTCATTTATCAACCCACTGAAAGGGTGAAGGGCTGAATTGACTTTCCCAGCCCGGAGTTTGAGCCCCAAATCTGTGGCGTAGAAGCGCGATTCGTTACCACTCAGAATAAAGGTCGTTTAAGGAGTATGTTTCTGCCCCATCATGGAAAGTAAAATGAGTGAGAGGAACGGGGAAGTGGCATAAGGAGTTGGATATGACGCCTCAAACGTTAAACTATATGGAAACGTAGTATTCCACATGATGATCTAAAAAGGGAATTTTATACATACATATAACAAAAGATGTTCATAATGTTTGTCGAGCTAAAACATTATGAACACATGTACAAAAAAATTTTGAACCACATGTGGCCTTGAAAACAGCTGCAATTCTCCTTGGTTCCTAGTAGATGACTGGAGTAAGGTTGAACCAAATATCAAAGTAGGGGGTCTCTCAAATTCGAGAAATAAAGACGTGGAAATGTTTAATTTCTGAGATGCCTTTTTATGAAAGGCAAAATTTGCTTAATCGGATTAAAATCTGGAGACTTAAGTGGCTGAGACATAAATTGGTGTTCCTCATTATGCTCCTCAAACAACTCCAACATAATTCTACGTTTGGGACATGGGACAATGTCTTACTATCCGATTCCATTTCCAGTTGGGTATACACATACCAAGTAAGGTCCCAGTTGATCCAAAGTTATGGTTAAATAGTTCAAATATTTTATTTCATTTTGTAACAAAACTAGAGGTCCTAATGCCACCCAAGAGAACGCCTCTCAATGCATAATTCCCAACACCAGCCTATTCATGAAAGGGAAGAGCAGCTTTTTCTGGAAGAAAGTGCATCCTAACACAACTATCTATGTGATGAACGAGAAATCGTTATTCATTTGATCAGACAACTTTCTTTCAATTGTTCATGGTCTAGTCTCATTGTATGAGTAGTTCACAATATGATGCTTGATCAATAGAAAAACCCTAGTGGAACGTCAGCAGAGCAGTTCCACATCAATGCACAGGTGTTTTGAAACACATGCATTTGAATCTTTCGGCTGTCAGCTGAAACATTGCGTGGCACCAATTTTGATTGAACACGCAAAAAAGTTTCCGGGGCCCTTTGTCGTCGAAGCGTGTGGACGTTAACAGATTGACGTCTACTTCTGGTTTTATTATCCTTTATCTACTTTGCATGAATACTAACAATGACAAATCGTAAACAACCTACAAGGTGTACAATTTCGGAGATACTTATTCAGGGTCTTTGGGCCATTACAATCTGCACCTTATCAAATTCGCTTAGATCAACAGCCTTTCAAATTACTCGCCAAAGTAAGTGCAAGAGTGATTCATTACCTTCTTCAACAACAGTTAAACATCCTTTTCACTTAATAACTTACCCTCTACGTCAGCGTTTCACTAACTGATGGGCCCAATATCTTAGGGGGTGTGATAACCCTACATGGGGAGACGCAAGAATATCAAAAATTCGAAAATAAAATATTTAAAATAATTATCAATTTACTAAAAGAAACCAAAAGAAAATATCTATACATTATGTGTGTGTGTGTGCGAAATAATAAGAAATAAAATACATATATTTATACTGATACAAGATAGTATAGCAAAAAGTATTTCATAATTGTGATTTTAATACTAAATTAAAAACAAGTTTAATAATTACTATCGACTTCATGGCTATGTCATATAAAAAATATATATCTACCTTGATGATTTGTGTAGTTTTACTTAAAGTAGTATTGTAGCTTTAGAGCGTTTTGATTGATTGATTGATTGAATATTAACGTCGCACTGTTCAGCTACACGAGGGCTTTGGCGAGCGTTTTGACCATGTTCATTATTATTGCATTCAATACCACCACACCAACGGGAGGGACGTTTCATACAGATTTAACGTTGTACACGGCGGGAGGGTGGAGGCTGAAAATTGGGCCACAGTCCGATAAATATTGCTAAAGTTTGCCACTAGACGTTTTGAAGTTCTACGTCATTCAATATACAGTTGTTGTATGAGGGTGGAGGCTGAAAATTGGGTCACAAATATTGAAAAGTTTGAGAAACGCTGCTCTACGTCATTTAGACGTGAAGGGTATATTTATATATTGCTCAAAAAACTAGAGAGGCGAGCAAAAAAGTAAAGAGACCATTGTGCAATAGCCACGCATAACCATAAAATGGAAAATACAAGTGTAACAAAACGCAACTCAATATAGACAAAAAGGAGTAAAAAACAATTGTATGGGAAAAGTATTTGGAATAGTGTAAAGAACACCAAACGAGGCTTCAGAGCAATAATTTAGTTACATGTAAATGACAAAAAAACTGATTGTTTGGTTACAGGAAGTTTAATACGGTTATATTATCCCCCTCCCCGAACTGCTGAAATAACTACACCTAGTTTGCATAGACATGATAAGGTTATCGATGAGAGTTTGGAGAATGCTGTTTCCCTCTTAACGAAATCGGGTTCTCCTGTTCTCCAAGTAACAGCAAGTCTTGGTCATGTATCGACACGTCATTCGAGTGTCGAGTGTGTCCCAAACACGCATCATGTTTAGGAGAGCATGCTATATACTCCATACACTGCATTGTTTTGGCTTCAAGAAAATTATTCATAAGACGAGCTGTACGAAGCCTGACATTATCTTGAACTTAAAGAATGGAATCAGTAACGTTTGCAGCTAAGGCATGAAATGTGGTCTCAGAATCTCGTCTACATAACTTTGAGTCGTCAAATTGTCATTCCGAATGATATACAGGCTCCTATACTGATTCCAGCCCGTACCATCAAATCATCTTGTCTGAAAAGTTATCTTTCGTGAGCGAAAACAGGGTTATTTCGAGCTCCTCTTTCTTGTCATACCAAAACACATCTCATGTCCCGCTTTAAACTGAATCGGATTTTATCTGTAAAACAGCACTTGACTCCAATCACTTCGCAACCAATCTCGACGTTGAGAAACCCACTTTCTTTGAGCTGCATGGTTTCTTGATTGAGGAATAAAACCATTCACATATATTATCATACAGCCACCCGCATGAAGCCGATTTCGGGTTGTTTTGGTTTGTGAAATGCTTCGTTTAGTTTCCGAAAGAAAGTGTCTTGCTCTTTGTGTAGCATTGGCTTTTCTGTCTGGAGGAGCTTTTAACAGGAAATATCGGTCATTTTTTGCTGTGGAAGCATATGGATGACATTGCATTGGCCGAAATCGAATATGCCCTGTTTCTTTGAATCGATTTCACAGTCGTGCAATAATATTTATTGCCACCCCAAAAGCGTCCACTGTAGTTCTTTGTGTTTGCCCATATTCCTATCACCTGATAATACACCCAATCATGAAGTTCTATAGATCACGATATTGTGAAAAATTTTCCAGTCACCTTTCGTGAAGACACTAACCGAAAGATTGAATTTCCCGGATGAGAAAACAAAAAACAACAGACTCTACGAAAACACGATTTCTACGCCTACGTTATTTCTTTTGACGTCATAAACGTTGATTAGCAGAGGAAAGTTTTCTTCCTCTGTTTTTTGATGCTCTTAAGACCATGGATGTATGTCTTACGTTAGTTATCAGAAGAAATATTTGCGAAATTTCATTAAATACATGTGCTCCCATAATTATTTTGAGCAATGTATATATATAAATATTTTATAGATGAGATTATCTTCAACAAGTAGTTAGAATAGTTACAGCACATTTGATCACGAATATTTACAGTACACTACAGAAGACAGGATTTTAAAAGAAATCATGTATAAAGACACTGGTTTTAGGTTAAAATTTTTTTGATAATAGTACAGTTAAGGAACAAATTAATAAAGATATAAGTCCTTTTATTACAAAATAATTAATTAAATATACGAGTTAAATATTTGTAGATTGTCTATAGAGGCATTTGAAGAATTTAAAAAGGAGATATCAAATGCATGATGAATTTTAATTTTCTATCTGACTCAGAAATTACTTATAATAATGTAAAAAACAGATGAAAACAATTTGTTTAGATTGATAAATTGCCTATAATATATTACTATAACAAGTAAATATTTTTATAACAGTATGTTTGATAAACACTTTCAGAGCAATTTCTTTAAAAATTGGATCTTATTATAGAGAAACTAGTAATCATATTATAGCTATGAATAGGAAATTGGATATTTGCACTCTCTTGGTTAAATTTTCTCATATGTTTTTCACACTCTTTTAATAAAAATTTAGTTAAATTTCGCATGCTTTCAATTGGTTATAAAACCGATATCACTACTGCAGGTAAAATGTTACAAAATATCCTGATAAATATTTTCTGTTGAACTACTGTAGCTACTTATTTCTAACTATGTTCTATGTATATATATACTTTATATAACACCAAAACATTGTTGCATAATTCTTAAGACTTACCTAAACAACAAGAAAGTAGTCTGTAGTATTATTATCTAAATCATTCGTTTTTTCTTGGCGAACCCGATAGTTTTAAAACCGTTTGAATAGTTTTAACTGCCTATTTCAGCTTGATTCAAAGATCAACTTAATTCAATCAACGTGACTTATTCCAGCCCTAACGGATTAAACAATGCATTACATGATATCCTAACACTACAGCAGTATGTATTACTACATTAAATGCCTTCGCCTGGAATGCGCTGATGGTACCTTTATAATTATAGCAAACCCTGCGGTGAGTTTTTATTCCAGTTCTGCGGTAACCGCGTTGAAGAGAAATAAAACACCTCTTAAAATGTCACTTTCTGTTATATGAAGAGCTGACGAGAAAAGAATTTCGAAAAATTAGATGTAGCGATGGACAAAATGTTTTGGTAGAATAAATACATGAGACAGAGTGTTAAATAAATTTCATAAAACACATTCTCAAAAAGGGATATGCAAAAGAAAAAAGTAGTGTATATTCTCATAGTTACTGCTGATTAAAAAAAAGATTATATGATTAATATTACCTCGCATTATTTAGAGAAATTCATGAATGATAAAACCAGTATTTTCCGGTAATACAGATCACCATTTGCTCACATTTACTGTTTTAACGTAAAATATGACACAACGAAGACACTTAAAAGATTTCAAGATATTTTTTTCTAAACTAAGAGCTTCAATTAAAATAAGGTAATGTGTAATCCCAACTCTCATTAAGATAGATCATATGTCCATGTGAAAACGCAATGTTTCTGATAATATAAGATTTCCAGAATTTTAAGGATTAATTTTGAACACATTAAATCATTTTTAGAATATGTTTTTATGCACACTCACACACAATAGTTTAATTTTTGAATTGATTAAAAAGTAAACCTCTAAATTCCTTGCATTATAAAATCGTGTTTCACTTTTCCTACGTTTTAAGTAAGTTAAAAAAATAGTTCTAAGGCTATAGTGCGAAACTAGTAATTAAGCGATTAATTGAAAAATTTACTTATATAATTTATTTCCGCTTTTGTTTTCTTTTGGAATTTTGTTTATATATAACCTGAAATTAACTTTATTTTGAGGTATACAAGTACACAAACATTAGAACTACAATTTATTTTATTTTAAAACTATCCTTATTCTTTAAGAATCCATTAAAAAGAATAAGGATAGTCTTGAAATAAAAAACACACTTTACAACAGTATAAACATATGCTATATAAAATACAGGAGTATAGCATAAGTTATTCATTTTTTTTGAAAAGACTATATTTTCAAAAGTATTACTCGTACACTTATGAAAGATATACGTGAAAAGAACTACAAACTCACCACGTTTATACATCCTCTACAAACGTTCAATTTGCTGACACGACACTCGTCTAACGATAATAGAGCTTATTCCAAACATTTTGGTAGCATAGTCTTGCCAATTGTCTGCATTACAGCATTGATGCGTTCTTTGGGCTCGACTAATGATTGCGATATTGGGGATACGCTTCAATGTCTTTAATGTATTTCCACAGGAAAAAGTAGCAAGGCTTTAAATCGGGAGATCTGGAAGGCCAGGGGCCCTGACCTGTTCCGACACATTGCCAACTATTTTTTTACTTTATTGCGGTGAGAAAATTCTCTGCACAAATACATAGCACACTATCCCTTTTCTTCAGAATCGTTAATAGAGAAAATTCACAGGTTTCTTCATTTTCAGTACTCTATATTAAAGCTAAGGATAAAAAATAATTCTTCTAGAAATCCCATCAAATTATCAAAAAAATGAGAATCTTATTGCAGTCAGTCAGCTTCTCTAAAAATGGTTCTACTTATGTACTTTCTTCAAGTACTTTGAATGCATAGATATATCAGAGTGATTGACTCAATTTTATTTTAAAATATAGTTCGAAGTTGAGAAAATCTAGGTAATTTTCCATTAAGAAAACTGAAGTTTTAGACTTAAATTAAACAAAATATGCTACTTTTCCGTTAGCCGAGCGTAAGTGAAAAATCGCCAAATAATGTAGAATTCCGCCAAATTTCATACAACCCAAAGAGGAATGTTCGTTTGGAGCCATGTGCTCTAGTCTCTGAATTCATTCAAACCAAAGCACATTTTCCTTTATTTTCTCCATCTTAATTTTTGTTTTAAAAATTGATGAAAACTCTTCGATGAATTTTTGTGAAGTGGGTGAGAGAATATTAACGTCGCACTGCTCAGCTACACTAGAGCTCAAACTCGTGACAAGGCCAGTCATGATCCGATATCTTGACCACTCGGCTACCGCGGCCACGAATTTTTGTGAAAACCAGTGTAAATGATTCATTTGAGAAAATTCCCAAGGACATCACCATATTCTGGAAAAACCAATAATTATAAGCATTCTTTTTGGGTAAAACTGTTTTATTTATAATTCATCAATATTTGTTTATAGTTGAACTAGTTTTGTTACTATTAACTAATATTTGTTTACAGTTGAACGTTTTCGACTTTTATTCCGTTGACTGCTTTGTCATTCGTTTTGCGTGACGATTTGGCTCGCATTTGGTTCACAATGGACTAAATTCATGTGACGTCATAGTCACATGATAATTGAGCCACGTGTTTTCGACCAATCAGTTCATAATTTTATGCGACGTCATAATTATATCACAACTATAATCACGCGTTTCCAGCCAATTAGTTCATGTGCTTCACTGTTGCCAACTTTTGCTTTTTGCAGGAACTTTCGTTTAGAAAGTACATACGATACAAAAATTTGTCAACGATATAATAATGCACGTAGTTAAACAAAATGCACTTAATTTAAAAGTATTCGTATAGTGTAAGTATTTTTTTTAATTTTGAAAACTATTTGAAGAATCGTAGCACATGTGAGCTGTTTACCCTATCATCAAATTTTAAGTTTTATGTAAACTTAACAATTTGAACAACTCAGTATGTTAATTTTTAATCATTGGGAAACACGTGATTGCCGTTATCATGTGACCATCATGAATTTAATCCATTGGGGACATTTGCGCCCGGCTAACGTAAAAGTACAAAAAATATTTATGATATTGATTTTTTAAAAAAAAAAGGTGTATCGATGATTAACTTAAAAACAAAATAAAAAACCTTATCAAGGGCTATTTTGAATCTTTTTGAGAAGAAAATGCTTGAAAAATCCTAATATGTTTAATGTCTCATTGTTCCGGCATTTGAAAAATCATAAACTTTCATTACACTATAGCAGGGATGGCAAACCTTTTTGAATCAACGTGCCATTTTTTCTTTAAGATATGTTTAATGAGGTATAGACGTGCCGTCAAATAATTTTGATTTTAATGTAATTTTGAAAATAATAAAACTAAATACCCACATCACAAAATTCTTTATTTACTACGAAAATATACATTTTGCACTGTATAGTAGTAAATGTTACAGTTATACGTGTAATTAAATTTAAGCAACATTAGTGTGACTTCTGTTGTAGCATATTATATGTGTAGATGACAAATAACTTATATTAGAATTGTAAAATGTTACTTTTATCTGAATGCATGTTGAATTGAAGTTCATCTGCCAAACGGTTTCTAGTGAGTGTTTAATGTTATTCATCTATGAAAATAATCACTCGCAAGCATTGGTATATGAAGATATGTTTAAAATAGTACAAACTAGCTTCTTAAAACAGTTAAATGTGTCTGCAATCGAATTCCCTGTTTCCAAAATTTCGTTAATGACACTATTACTTATACTGCTTGTTAATCTTTCTGTTTCAATTAATTCCAACTTTTCCACATTTTGCACTGTATAGTAGTAAATGTTTCAGTTATACGTGTAATTAAATTTAAGCAACATTAGTGTGACTTCTGTTGTAGCAGATTATATGTATAAATGACAAATAACTTATATGAGGATTGTAAAATGTTACTTTTATCTGAATGCATGTTGAATTGAAGTTCATCTGTCAAACGGTTTCTAGTGAGTCTTTATTATTCATCTGTGAAAATAATCACTCGCAAGCATAGGTACATGAAGATATGGTTAAAATAGCACAAACTAGCTTCTTAAAACAGTTAAATGTGTCTGGAATCGAATTCCCTGTTTCCAAAATTTCGTTAATGGCACTTTTACTTATACTGCTTGTTAATCTTTCTGTTTCAATTAATTCCAACTTTTCCCTTGTTTCAATAAATTTTTGAATCCATATTGAAATAGACTAGAAATCAATAAGTTGCATTTCAAATTTTTCAATTTCCAACAAATCGAATTGGATCAAGTTCAGTTTATCAAATAATGTCACATCAGGTACATAATAAACTTGAGCGTTTCTTACAATTCTTTGAACTGAGAAAATCTCACTGAAAACTCCTTGATTGAAGAATCAATTATGGAAATTAATTCTTCAATAACTACATCTTTGTCTGGTTTCTCATGTTCATTTTTATCTTTAAAATTGTTTTTAAAGTTTCGGGTTACTTGCAATAATATAGTTTCGGAACTAAATGCAAACCGTTTTGATCGGTGGCGTACCCAAAATATTGTGCCGCGTGCCACCAATGGCACGCGTGTCAATGGTTCGCCATCCCTGCACTATAGCATTGCTGGATAGTTTTACGCAATGTGATCTAAAATGATGAATAAACCGGAATAGAGAAAACCTTTGCATTAAATGTAATGGTTATTATATTATTACAGGAATTATAATTACCAGCGATATTTATTTGTAGTACACAAGCAATGACTTCATGATGTAAAACAATGTACAACTGAATATTAATAAAATTGTGTACAGACAAACTGACGCAACACACACAAAGAGAATGCTTAGGATTTATTTCTGAAAAATATCGATCGTTAAGCCAGAAATAATAATTACATTTATGATTCTTTAGCAAAATAATATTTATAAAATAGATATACTTTCTTTAGTTCTTATACATTATTTTTTTCAAATGCGATGAAGGGAAAGATATATCTTCCATTTTTATTTACAATAATTATCTCTTTTACTTTTTTCAAGCTTCTTTAGAACAGTGGCCTTTTGAAATGCAAAATACTTTCTTCCTATTTTTTATTTGCACTTAAAAAATGACATATTCATATCAGCATTCTTCCAGAAGAATGGAGTGCATATCATTATCACTTTCACAGCGTATCGTCTCTTTGATCATATCTGAAGCCTTTTCAGCCACCATCATGGTCGGTACGTTGGTGTTACCACCCGGAATAATTGGCATAACGGATGCGTCCACCACTCTTAAATTTCGAATTCTCTTGACTCTGAAAAGAAAATGAAATAAGTTAATAGAATAGTTAAGATATGATGTGTTGCATCTTTGTTCCACAAGACAAAGTCTTCAAAGTGCGCTTGTTTTCTAATATCGTAAGCTGAGTAGTCAAATTATTCTGCATTGGTGCCCTGCTCATTTATTTTGAGATACAAAATAATAATAATAATAATAATAATAATAAGTAAGCTAATATTACGTATATTGTGATGGATGGGTTCTCCCATCCATCAGTGTACGATAATTAAAAGGAAGATTAGCCATAGTCAAAACAAATACAATTTATTAGCAAGTCTCAACAACCTAACAAATCTCAACAACCCAAATTAGGAAATGCACCTTTAAGTAAATATGGAAGCAAAAGCGATGTAGACGAGATAAATAATATTTAATTATAAACTGAATCATACTTACTCTTGGACCATCCTAGCAATACACATTCCAAATAATCGAAATTACGTTTAAAGTTAATCTACTTCAAGCCAACACTATTCCAATCTAGGTATCTAATTGACCAAATCGTCAATTTTAAATATTAAACAAATAATCTATGAATCTCTCTGGACAAGGTTTCCATTACTTTACGTTATTCACTAATTTCTATCATTTAGCTCCTAACCACTCTCTCTCTCTCTCTCCTGAAAGTTAATGCTTAAATATAAGCCTTGATTTGCATAAGCTGCGTCTTCTTCTTCGGGAGAAAGTTTTCAATAGAATAACATTTAAAAAACAGTTTTTCTCCAAGGGGATTAGTAGGAGGTTCGTGAATAGACCCGTTGCAATACCCTTAAATTGAAAAATTAATGCAAAAATTGCAATTATTAGATATCTTGTAATAAAAATTTGAAGTTCGTTACTATCTAATAATAAACGTTGAAATAATTACTTTAATAGAACATGTGGATGCTTTAATTCAAGCAATAATGAAGAAGAATTTTTAATGGTTTGAATCTTGTTTTATCGATTTTTATATGTTCTAGTTACATGTTTAAAATGATTCAACAAAAAAAGGGAGCAATTGAAAAGGAATAGTAAAATCCTAAAAATGAAAAAAAATTCTTACGAGAATCTTAAGAGAGAGTACTTATCGAGAATGTAAGTAATCACTTTAGAATGGTTAAAGAATTAACGGAATGCAACCCTTTCTGGATTGTGATTCTTAAACTTCTTTCAGGTAAAATACACAAAATTACTAATGACAATGTAAATCAAAAGTCAGGCTAAAGTTCCAAATGAAAATAAATAATATTTAGAAAAGTAACTTTTTATTTTGAATAAACGGGATTACATGTTCATGATTTTTACGGGAAAATGTTTTTTCTGCTTTTTTGGAGTTGCAATAATATATATTTATAACTGAGGCCAGTTTTCATTTTATATTTATTTATGTTCTCTTATTCCAGACTCAAGTTGAGTTTTAAAGGAATAAATTTACGAAGAAATTTTTTTTAAAGAAACAGTGTCAGAAAAAAAGTTTTCAATAAAATTAATGCAGTGCTTCTCAAACTTTCAATACTTGCAACCCAATGTTCAATCATGATTTTCATCGCACCCCCCTCTATATAAAAAACAATGTACTGAATTCGATAATACGATACTTTGTAGCTAAAGCTACAATACGACTTTAATCTCCTAAGTACCTCCGGCGTATATAAACGTCTTACTCAGCCAGTGCGCAAATTTCCCCTGACGTATATGTACATCTTTCCGAAAAACGATTTTCTTCTGTTTACTGCTATCCATAAAATATTTCCGAAGGCTTTGAAATGCAATAAAAGGACATTGACAGCGTTTGAGAAGGATTTACTTATTTCAGAGGATTTTCTTATTTATTCCCTGTCTTCTCCCCCCAATGCAAAACGTACGTTCGCGTACGTTCAAAACGGTGACATTGGGCAGCAATTCTTGTAACTTTTAATCGGCAGTTAAGGAATTATTTATAAACCGTACAAATAATCAAGAAAAGTGTTAGTTTTTGAATATAACTTTGTAAATGAAAAACCCGTGGGGGTCTCTGGTAATTATTAAACTTATTCCTAACTTAGTACTGTTAAATGAATTATAAAATACATTGTGCAGTACTGATACATTTATAAGAGTATTATATCAGTGTAAACGTTTTTTTTATTATACCAGAACTTTCAACAAATTAATAATTTTTTAAATAATTTTTTGTTTTCGACTTTTCAATATGCTCACGCCTCCCTCTTAGGGTTACTACGCCCCCTGGCGGTGCAGCATACAGTTTGAGAAGCGCTGAATTAACGGATTTTATGATTCACCAGCTGAGGATTTCGTCGTTTCACAGGTTATCTCGAATAATGCTGCATTTCCTAGCGGAGAGAATTGACACATTTGCAATGTTCTGTCCTAATTAGAAATTTGAAGACCCCTTCTGTCCTTTTATTATTTTTTGAACGAAATTTTGAATGCAGGTAACAAAAATTGCGGTGTAGTTTTACCGTCGAAAAGTCATCGCCGCATTATAAAGGCATGCATCGTTCTCTAATACAGAGGGTCACGTGATAGTCGTTGTACTGAAATACTTTGCAGATGCATGTCACCGATAGCAAAGCTCAGTAACTTTATCCAAGCAATGTAAGAAAGAAACCATATAAATAATGCCTGAAAAACGGTTATTTGACTAAACACAAACACAAAAAGTTTTGATCTGCAGTTTTGAAGGGGGGAACTTTTCTTTTAATCTTCAATCTAAGCATGAATTTTTCATGTGCATCCAGACACATGAAAAAGTGGTCTATGCGATTATTTTGAGAAATCGCGAAATGTTTAAATGTTCAAATCAAATTTCGACTACTTTTCGAAAAATCGTAAAGAAAATAAACTAGGGATTCTGATTCTTTAAGCTACTCAGCCGAAGAAAGCAAAACCTGCAATTTCTTGCTTATCGCAATGACGAGGATTCAAACATTCCATCCGCGATAACGCTCCGAAATCAAATTATTTAAAAAAGAAAGAAGCTACTAAGGCGTCAACAAATCACTGTTTTGTAAAAGAAAAAATATTACTTATTCTGACGATTTAATAGTTCATTCGATTCCAAAATATTTTGTTTCGTCTGTCTTTAATATGGAGGGACGAATTCCAGTTTTATATAAAAACGACCGAAATAACAGAAATCATTCCCTTGAATTTTTTCCCTTTCCCGAAGTTTCTGTACGATTGAAGGAAAAAGACATTCATTCTCTTTGGAGTTTAAAAAAAACAATATCTTTTTAACTACAAGGAATACAGATAAGTTACAGCCATTTTTTAAAACAAAAATTCAGCACATGTTACGAAAGAACGGTATATTATGTTTTATTTATGTATGTTTGTATGTACAAAGTGTTGTCCATCACTAGTCTCTACTTTTACTCTCTTTTGTCTGCAGTATACGGATACCATGTCGGAAGAACGCTTACTTTTCAAAGCTATCCATAAACCAAGCTAATTTTTGGTATATGATGTGAAGTGCTGTTGAGACAGATCATGTGCCATTGATCGGAATAAGAGATACACGCACACACACACACACACACACACATATATATATACGTATAATTAGAAGGCGATATGTCTAGTAAATTCTGCGGGTGGGTTAGGATTTTTCAACTGAGACTTTCCAAGTAGGTTTTGACCGGTGCCGTGACTTGTGAACGGGCATTATCATGCAGGAGAATAAACTTGTAGCGGTTAAAGTATTAGAGGGCGCGTTTTCTCTTGAGTGCTCGGCTGAATATTATCAATTCTGTTAGGTGGGGAGCCCAGTAAAGCAGTGATTCTCAAACTTTCAATATTTGCGACCTAATATTCAATAATTCGCTCGCCCTCACCCTCTCCAAACAATAACAATCCATTGAATCTTATAGAACTATACAATGATGCTAAGACTGCAATACGGCTTTAACCGAAGTGCCACCTGCTTGTATAAACATCTTGCTCAACCAAAGCGATAGTTACCCGGACGTATTTATACGTCTTTCCAAAGTACAATCTTTTCTGTGCACTGCTATCCGTAAAATTATTCCGAAGGCTATGAAATGTAATAAAAGGACTGGAATAAAAGGACTGAGAGAGAAAAGGCGATGGATTTAATAATTTCAGAAAATTCATTTATTTATTCCTTCCCCCCTCCAATACATCACATATTCTCACCTATGGGGAAAACAGAGGCGTTGGAGAGTGAATTGCGCAACCTTTAATCGGAAGTTAATGGATTAATTATAAACCGTTCAAATGATCAAGATGAGTGTGCTTGGCTCCATGAATGCCCATTGACCCAAGCTCCATGAGTGCTTATGAGGGCTTGTCATATAAAAAAAATTATCCAAAATTTAATATTTATCTTGGTAATTTTTGGGAGGTTTATAATTAATCCGCTCCCCAATGCCACCGTTTTCTACGCAGGCGCGCATATGTGATGTATTGAGGGGGGGGGAGAAGAAGAAGAAATAAGGAAATCCTCTGAAATGAGTAAATTCTTCACAAACATATCAAGTTCCTTTTACTGCATTCAAAGCCTTCGGAATAATTTTATGGAGCTCGGATGGTAAAACGTTCACTTGGCATGCCGGAGGTACAGGGATCGATACCATGATCCTCCACTTATTATTTTTTCGTGTAAAATATTTTTGAAATTCGTTTTATTTGTACAACGGGATATTTTACAATACTTCCACTCAGCATACGTGCAAAGTATGTTAGGTTTTTACTGTTCTAGAGGGAACACTAAGAAAATAAGGTATACCAAGCTATTTCTATTTAATTTGAAATATTCTATCATATCTATTTACTCAATTCTAGTTTTCCCATAAAACTTTTAATTGACACTAATACTGTAACGATCTTGTTCAGGTGTTAAGGCGAGCTTGTCTACATTAGCACAAATGTCGATCGGGAGCGTAGCTCAGATGGTAGAGCACTCGCTTAGCCTGCGAGAGGTACGGGAATCAATACCCTACGCCTCCAATTATTATTTTTTCGTGTAAAGTATATTTTTTTAAAAATTTCTTTATTTGTGTGTGTGTGTGTGTACAACCAGATTTTTTACAATACTTCCACTCACAGCATACGGTCAAAGTATGCTATATTTTTACAAGCTTTTATGTAACTTACGATATAAAATGTTCCGGTGGAATCTTGCAACTAAATTTTGAAGCTGGTGTCTTCAACCGATTGAGCTGAAATTTTGTATACACGTTTAGTTTGGATGACAATGCATGTTTTGACCATTTATATTCCAATGTCGCTATTAGTTAAAGAGACTAGTTGCATGGCCCGGCGTTGCACGGGCATTCTCTACTTTTTTTAATTTTCCCTTTCCTTCACAAAATCAGCACTTCTAGTACTCCTTTTCAAAATGACTCCCACCCCCTCCTCCTTCTTCGCTTAGCCCTGCGTTGTTCGGGCTTTTACCGAGCGTATAATTTAAATTTCCCTGTTCCAAAAATTTTTCGCTTCTTTTCTTTGTCATACAGCTCCACCCCCCTCCCGGCATTGCACGAACATTTTAAAAGCTTAACATATTGTCATGGAAATTCCCCTTTCCCTCTCGCTATCAGAGCTCTTGAGTAAGTGACCATTCACCGATTCTTAAGCAGCTTTACATGTGCTTGCCATAAAGTGGCACAAAAAGAATGAATTATTGTTTAAATGAAACTCATAAAAAAGTTTTTGACATTTTATTTTTTAAATCACTAAGAAAGATCAAAGTGTGAGTTTGTTAAAAATCATTTTCATATACAGCATCGATATTGATTCATTTTAGAAAAAATAAAATGTGTACAGTATCGTTGTTTTGTAAAAAAAAAAATGCTGTATCATGACGAAATAAATTTTCTTTCCAATTACAAAATACCTGGCGAAGTTATTAAATAGGAGAATAAAATTTTGAATCTTTTTTTTAAAATCATAAAATCTAAGCAATGATGTTGTTTCAAACCCGGGTACAAAAGTTACTAATCCCGCGCTCTAACTGACCACACACACACACACAATCCACGAAACCTATGGAACAAAATAAATAAAAGACCTTTGAAATAAAAAGAAGACATATTCAATTTCGCATTGCGTTATTTGTTAAAGTTAAAAATTTTTCTGGGCTTCATTTTTAAGTTAATGACTTCAAACTTCATAAATCCATTACAAACAACGGTAATTTTTAAACAAAAAATATAACAATAATAATGCTTAAATATTTCTCGCAAAAAGGGAAAAAACGAAAAAGACAATTTTTTTAAAACCGTAATTTTTAAGCAATTTTTTCAATCTTTGTACAGATTACAGGTAATATTGTTCAACAGGCGGAAAAATAATATAATTTTTTATAAATAAAGAACTTATTAAGTATTTAAGTAAAATTTTGAGTATTTTTTGAAAAATTGTAAAAAAAAAGTTTTTGACATTTTATTTTTATATAATTACTGATTCTCTAAAAGAGAAAACCACGAATTTTATTAGTGTAGAATATTATTTCATTAACTTGAAAGAAAATGCGAACAGAATGATTTAGAAATCATTTTTTAAAAAAAACGTATCTATTTTAAATCATTTTAGAAAAAATCGTAAAAAATAGAAAATATCATTATTTGTAAAATAAATTATACCGTATCGTGGCAAAGTAAATGATCTTTTCGATTCTGTAATTATTTTGTTCTGAGTGAGATAAAAAAATTAAGATCGTGTTTTAAAAACATCTGGGATAAGAAAAAGGTCGGAAAATTCGAACTTCGACGCCTGGCGGGAAGAAATGGCAATAATTATTCTTTTTTAGGTGTTTATTAACTATCTTCTTAACTAAATGCACTTTTGGAATAGAAAATTCGAACTTCGACGCCTGGCGGGAAGAAATGGCAATAATTATTCTTTTTTAGGTGTTTATTAACTATCTTCTTAACTAAATGCACTTTTGGAATATAAATGGTCAAAATGAATTCATTGGATCATTCCGAATATTTTCGTTCCGTCGGCAAGATTTGCGTTGTGCGGTTCATGAGAAAATACACCTAGTGTTTTTCAGTCTCATACGTTTACTTACCTTCGAATTTCAATAGTGTAGATATTAATTAAAGTAATTTTTTCGAGTGAAATCTTGCAAACGGTATGATTCTTTTTCAAAAATAATGATATTTTCTATTTTTTAAATTTTTTCTAAAATGAGTCAAAACCAATGTGCTTTCATGAAAATGATTTCTAAATCGTTCCGTATGATTTTTTTTCATGTTATTGAATCTATATTCTGCATTAAGAAAGTTTAGCCTTTTCTCTTTTAGAATCAGTCATTTAAAAAATAAAATTACTAAAACCTTTTTTACGATTTTCCAAAAAATACTTAAATTTTCAATAAGACATTTAAAAACTTCGTCATTTTTATATATAAAAAAAAATCGCACGAAAACATTTTTTCTTTTGTAGAATAGTATTATCCAAATTCTGCACAAAAACTGAAAAAATTTGGTTTAAAATTGCGGATTTAAAAAAAAATTGTGTTTTTCGTTTTTAATATAGTATTATAGTAAAAGCAAAAAAAAAAAAAAAAAAAAAATCAGTTTTTATATTTTAATTAATTTTGCTTTGCCCAATGTTATTTTTGATCCAATAGTGCTTATCCCCCTTCCCATTATCCTCTTGTTTTGGCCTGAGTGTAATATGTGTGATATGCATGTGGCCTGGCGGAAAAAAATGGTTGAGTACCCCTTAGCTGGACTGTTCAAAATTAAGCGGCAAATGACCTTGCAACAATGATGCACTGAATGAGATTAACAGACTGAAAAACCTCTGTCCAGTGATAAATAAAAAGTAAAAAATAAATTAAAAGTAAAAAAAAACTTTTGTAAAAACAAGCTTTTATTTAAATGCTCTAAAAAGAATAAAATAAAATTTGTTTTAAAACTTTTTTTGCTATCAACTTATAAAATCGTTACACAATTTATGATATAAAAGCTTGTCGTGAGATTCACCCATGTAGATAAACAAGCAATTTAATTAACTTGATCTGATTGATTTTAATTTTTAAAATTGTCAAACTAAGTAAATACGTGTACTTAAATCTCGCGACAAGCTTTTATATCATATATTGTGTAACGATTTTATGAGTTGATAGCAAAAAAAGTTTTAAAAGAAAAGTTTATTTAATTCTTTTTAGAGCATTTAAATAAAAGCTTGTTTTTGAAAAAGTTTTTTTTTTACTTTACCTTTGCAGACCTAGTTCATTCCCCAGGAGCTGGTTTCACTTTTTATTTCGGCACCTTATATAGGCGATAACAATAGCCACAAGTAATTTTGACACCCAGTTTCCTACCCAGAGGGAGGCTTCTGAGCTCTGACGATGCAAAATTGAACTTCAGAATTTAATTTTTCCGAGGGCACTCCAAAGGATTTTCTTACATGCCGTGCATAATCATACGACATGGCCACTCTATCGATTTTCTGCATCATGAAAATCTACCGACTTGGGTTGGGGTCGAACCCGCACCCTTGGGTGCAGAAGGCCAGTGACAAACCAACTACGACAACCGGTTGATAAAAACTGGGTTAAAATTACATTGTTATTGTATAAATGGGTTGTGTGCGATAAAAATTATGATTTAAAATTGCGTCACAAATACTGGAAATTGGAGAAGAAGTGCTCTAGGCGGTTCGTAAAAAGATAGCTTCACACACATACTAATTGTTAGCTCTCGAATTTTAGCAGAGTAGATAAGAAAACTACGATTTTTAAAAACTATAAGACATATTGCATAAAAATACATTTTTTAAATAATTTCAAACTTTTTTGAATCTATAAATACGTTAAATGATTTCTTTGTAAGGAAAATAAAAAATAGAAGTCAGGTACTGCTACAAAGCATTTCCTAACAACAAAATCATTTGAATTGTCATGTAATTCATAATTTTTCTCTCTTCCTTAAGGCTTAGAATCCTGGAATTCATAATGTAAACGTTGAAATTTTTAAAAAAACTACCTGTGTAAAAAAAAGTATATTAACTCACCGGAGCTTAGAATCTACGACTGTCGTAGGATCTCGAGGATTTCCCATTCTGGCAGTACCCGTTTGATGATTCAGCGTGATTACAATAGATTTTGCCATACAACGGAAATACTTGTCATCATCATCCACAACATCTTCACAACCAGGATATACTGTGGTGAAGAGCTTCGAACCAATGTTCCTCAAAGCTTCACTTTCGCCGAATTCTTTGCATTTCTTCAGACCTATGAAATAATTGCTTGATAATTTATTTAATGTTGAATAGCATAATAACATTCAAGCAATCAGCATGGATTAAATGTATCTTTAAATAATGCCGATTATTGTAATTGACTTGTAGAATTATTCTACAGAATTTGAGTGATTTTTGATTATTTAATAATGAGATGAAAAAGTTTTCTTATTGTTTAATCAAGAGTGAAGCAACAAATTTCGATTTTGCTCACACTGAAAATTAGAAAATGACTAAAAAAATCAAAGCAATACTCTGACTTGACGTATTAACACGCTAGAATCTAAAAGAAACAATATGCAGGAATGTATTTTACTTAATATATATGCTTCATTTTTTATAAATTAATAATATAAATTTTTTCAAATGGGCTGCGCGGATTGGTGTTTTACTATTGAAATCCACGTACATTCCCCGGAAGCTAGTATCTCTTTTTATTGTGACATCATAGAAAGCGGGCACCAATCTCCGCAGGAAATTTTGATGCTCAGTTTCCTCCGTAGAGGGAGGTATCTGAGATCTGAAGATGCGAACCTGTACTAAGATTTAATTTTGCCTAGAGTATCCAAGCCAAACAGACACTCTATGGATCTTTAATATACCGTATAATTATACGACATGGCTGCTGTCGATTTTCAGCTTCATGAAAATCCACCGACTTGGACCAGGGTCGAACCCGCAAACTAGGGTGCTGAAGGCCAACGACAAACCAACCACGCCACCCGGCCGGCCAAATTAATAATATATTTAATTGTATTCCAACTCTTAAAAGTTATATTAGTTTAAAAGGTTTTTAATTTTTTCTAATAATATGAAATAACACAATTATTGTTACAACTGCTACTCTCTATTTTGATTTTCTATTATTAATTTTTTTCTAATATCAACTAACACTTATGTTTATTATTTAATCAGAGGCATTCAAAATGATGTAAACAATAACTAGTATTGGTGTCAAAAGTACAAATATGAGCTAATGCTTGTTATAAAATTCCTTTAAAAGAACGCATACTTATATAATTAAAACAGTTTTCGTCCGAAAGTTCAAAACTGTTACTATAAATAGCTATATGCAAATCAATATAAATTACAGATATATTTTTACAAAACTATTCGTTCTGCAAAATTCCATATTTGAAAAAGTCATTGTAATCAATATTTAACTGTTTTTAGAGAACTTTAGATTTATTTATTCAAAGCACAACTAATTACATGTATTATAAATATATGAATCTTGTGAACTCTCTCTATATATATTTAAGTCTGAATTTCTTGAAAAGGAGCTTTAGTACAATTGAAGTAAAAAATTTTAAGTCCACGCCAGGAATTAGATACATGTTCATTTATAAAGCAAGAGATTCCTAAGTTACGCACAATGGACTCTGTGTGTAAGACGGACTTTGGAGTGACTTAGGACACAGTGGACATAGTGTATGGTTGCATAAAAAACACAAACCTGTGTCTCTTATGCAATTAATACCGTTTTTCTGCTTATCAGTCTATTGGGATCTTTGGCAAAGTTAGTTTCATATTCATTAACGACGCACTATTAAAAAGCACCAGAGTCATTGATGTAGGACCTTGTAATTTTGAACTTAGGTCAAACGACGAGAACGGCACCTCAACTGGCATCATCCTCTCCTAACTACCACACCATACCAATGGGAGACCTCGACAGATTTAACGTGCATCATCCACCTTTACATGGTGGGTTGGAATCATCGCAAAAAAAAAAAAAACCAATCGATGTTCAAAAATGAAATAAATAAATAAACGGCGACATTTTTGGGCTTACCTGCGACGATTACTTCCATGTCATCAGGGTGGGAGAAGTACTTGGGGTCGATGATGGGGGGATCATAAGGGTTTGAGGATCGCAAAGTGACTTCTCCCTTGCTCTTGGGATGCAGGACCTGAGACAGGCACCAATAGAAGGGTTTTTCTTTGTAGGGTCCATATATGGCTTCAAAGTACTGAAAGTGTGAATAATATTTCTTCATAATTAGCTGAATCATGATTTGAAAATGCTTTATGCTATGTAACCTTAATTAATATTGATCTTATGATTTTTACAATCGAAAGGCTTGGAAAGGTAAAGTCTTTTTTCAATTCCTACATTTAGTTTTCACTCTTTTCCTATATATATTTATTTAGAAAGGGTGTTTTTTTAGAGGTATACAACTTTAAATTGCAATAAAAAAATGATGTATAATTCGATTGACATGTTTTTATTATTGTAAAGATAATCTTGTGGCATTACATTTTAAATATGATTTCTGGCATATGACTGCCACGGCTGGCTCGGATGTAGTCCAATCTGGACGTCCAATGATGACTTTTTCCAACATTTGTGGCCGTATATCGGCAATAACACGGCGAATGTTGTCTTCCAAATAGTCAAGCGTTTGTGGCTTATCCGCATAGACCAATGACTTAACATAGACCCACAGAAAACAGTCTAGCGGTGTTAAATCACAAGATTTGGAAGCCAATTCACAGGTCCTAAACGTGAAATTAGGCGGTCACCAAACGTGTCTTTTAATAAATTGATTGTGGCACGATCTGTGTGACATGTTGCGTCGTCTTGTTGGAACCACAGCTCCTGGACATCATGATTGTTCAATTCAGGAATGAAAAAGTTAGTAATCATGGCTCTATACCGATCACCAATGACTGTAACGTTGTGGCCTTCATCGTTTTCGAAGAAGGATTCCACCAGCCCATAAAGCGCACCAAACAGTCAGTTTTTCTGGATGTAATGGTGTTTCGACATACACTTGTGGATTAGCTTCACTCCAAATGTGGCAGTTTTGTTTGTTGACGTAGCCATTCAACCAGAAGTGCGCTTCATCGCTAAGCAAAATTCGCTTATGAAAATCGGGAACAACAGCAATCTCGTTTTGGGCCCATTCGACGAATCTACGCCTGGCTTGATGATCGTTTTGATGAATTGCCAAACCAAACTGAGAATAAATCACTTGACAGCTGTTAAATCGGTCGCCATCTTGGAAAGTAATGCCAACTTAAACTTCTATACCTGAAAAAAAACACTCTTATATATATATATATATATATATATATCTTGCTCAAATTTTCAAAATACTTTTTATTCATCCACTCAAGTTCAAATACATATTTGTTATTAATACAGTTTTTTCAAATGATAATTCATTAATAAAATTTAATTAATGAATAGATATTAATAAACAAAAAATAGTCCAACACCATACATAAAAAGGAAAATCGCTCATTGTGTTCCTGTAGCGCAATGGATAGCGCGTTGGACTTCTAATCCAAAGGTTGTGGGTTCGAATCCCACCTGGGATGGCTTAATTTCTGAGAAGATGACTTCTTTTAAATGGAATAATTAAATTTAATTAATGAATAAATAGTTAGAGTAACAATCAAAAATAATATTCCAACGCCATATATAGAAAGGGAAATTGCTTAATATTGTGAGATTCTGTCCTATGTATATACATATTTATATTAATTGTAATTATTTAATAAAACGTAACTAAAATGTAAAAATTTTCTTTGTTGACCTAAGTAGGAATTGACTTGATTTGTTTTATATTACTTGTTTTCTTTGGATTTATGTTTGTATGAAATAAGCGCTACACACATACCGACGTTTACAGCAAGAAATCAAGTCATAAAATACAGAAAAGTCAACGATTTCTTATTTTTATATTATTTCTTACCAAATGTGTAACTTTTTTTACTACGAATTTTCAGAACTATTTTAAATAATTATCAATTTACTGAAAGAAAGTAAAAGAAAAAGAAATTCTGACATAATAAAAAATAAAAAAAAAACATTTCATCTAATATAATACACTTATGAATGTATCACTACTGCGCGAAGTATTTGATAATTAATTTATCAATACTAAATTAAAAACAAGTTTAGTAATTACTAGCAACTCCCATGGGCTTGTCATGTACAAAATTTTATAACTTATCTTGACGACTTGTACGGTTTATAATTAAAGTCGTATTGTAACTTATTTAACGTCAAAGTACATTTTCATTGCATTTAATACGTTGTTATTGTATGCAGAGGAAATAAGGGGGGCGATAAAAATTTTGACTCAAAATTGGGTCGCAAATATTGAAAGTTTGAGAAATCTTGATTTAAACAAAATTTGAAGCTATATTTATATACATTACATTCTCAGAATTTGATGTTGTTACTAATGCCACTTGATCAACAGTAACATCAGATCAAGGTCCACGAAGTTCATCGTGGCGAAGGGCTATATTTTTATGTATGGCGTTAGCCTTTGCTTTGTGCACCATACAGGGGACTGAACAATTTTGTTCCTTTCCATCTCAAGTTTGAGGGAGAACACCCTGGGGTGGTCAGGGGCCTCCCACCTCTCTTCCCCTTCCACCAACCTCACAAGAGGACTTGCGTCTCGACGGCTATTTAGAGTACCCTCATGCCGTGAAGGCACTATATATTTACAAGCATCCATGCCTTCTCCGAGATTGGAACCCAGGCCCTACGGCACTGCAGTCAGTGTCATTAACCAGTACACCAGATAGGCGGCTCTCAAAATTTAAATGCAGCGAATTCATTACAAAATTGATTGATTAATTTACAAAGTTTAAAACTTACATTATTTTTAAGGGGAAATATAATTCACTCAAACTAATAGAAATGTCCGTTATGAGAAAATTTATTTTATCGATGTCAACTTTAAAAATGTAATTAATTGATTAACTTATACATATAAACATCATGATTTAGTTCTTTGTTTTCTACTTCGGTTAATCAGGCATAAAAATCATATTCTTTCTGATGCAGAAATCAATAATCAGGGTTTTTTAATAATTAAGGGTTGAATAAAGCTAAGAATACATTTTTGTTCTGCTTTTTCCATTTCCTTTGTTTGCGATAGCCATGTAAATAAGTATGAAATACTTTTTTTTCTGTATGACTTTTAGTTTACATCTTATTTAAAGAAAGAAATTACAATTATTTTTAATTTTGGTACACCAGTGTGTATATACAGGGTGTTTCAGCTAAGATGTTACAAACTTCTAGGAGAGGTAGGGGACAACAAGACGACTCGAAGTATATAGGCAATGCTGGGTCGGAAATGCTTTCCTAAGGCTCCACGCACCGACAAAATTTAGGGTGCAAAACTTCAACTGGTCTTAAAAAAACAGGAAAAATTATCGAAATGCTTTTGGGTTTTGGTCAAAATTATTGTTATTATTTATTATTTCATAAAAAAATTCTGAACAATATTGCTGCTAAAGCATCGCTAGAGGGCGCTTTAGACTTTGGAACGCTAGGAAAAAAACATTTTCAATATTTTTTAAAGTTTTTTGATGGCTTTCATAAGTTGAAACTTTAACTTGAATTTTGATACCAGATTTGGTATCCTCCGGGGAAAATTGATGTAAAAAATCGAACATTGTTCAGGGCACTTAAAGCACAAACGGTGCTAAAAACGAGCAAAATGTTGATTTCGGTGCGGTTTGCATGAAAAGCATTCCGTTACTGACTAATTTTTCAAAAATAAATTTTGACTTGGTAGCCATTAATCAAAGCCAGAGGGCGCTTTCAGACATTGCAACTTGAAACTCATTTGGATAATTTTGTGGTTAGTTGTAAGCCGAATAATTACTAGCAATTTTTCCTCCTAAATGAGATTCGAGTTGGTCTGTGTTGCAAAAAGTAATTTTATAGCAAAACATTTTAGTAAAAGAGGGTAAAAAACACAAGTACCAAATTACAAGAAGTAAAACACAAGGAAAGATTCAAAATAGGAGGGAAAAAGCTGTTTACTAACTGCTATGCATAATCATAAAAGAAAAGTAAAAAGAGAAGAAGGAAAACTGCTGTCAAAGGAGGTGTTCGAACTGACGCCCGTCGCATGTGATGCAGGCTTCACATCTTCGCTTCATGGAGCGTCGAACATTCGATAACATTTCTGGAGTGTTTCGTATTTCCCGGCTGCTGCACTGATGCGTGCTACAAGTTCCTTGGCGCTGTTTACGGGTGTTTCGTACACCAACGATTTCATTTGCCCCCAGAAGAAATAATCCAGACAGGAAAGGTCTGGCGATCGGAGAAATCAATGCACTGGACCTCCACGGCCAATCCATCGTTCACCACATACTGCATCCAAGTGATTCCGAACAGAAATACTGAATGTGGGGGCTCCATCTTGCTGGAACCACATGGAAGTACGAGTCGCAGCGGTAGCGTGTGCTCTGTCCAATAACTTTGGCAAAACTTGTTCCAAGAATATCAGGTAGCGTGGACCAGTCAGGTGACCAGGCAGAATGTAGGGTCCTATTAGATGATCCCCTAGAATGTCAGCCCATACGTTAACCAGGAAACGATCCTGTGCAGCCTGAGTACGTGTTACATGTGGGTTCGCTGCTGCCCACGAATGGCTGATATGGGTGTTGAAAATACCGTCTCACGAAAAAGACGCCTCATCTGTGAACAACACGGATGCTTCAAAAAAGGGATTTGCAATTCGTTACTGCAAGTACCACTGTGGAAAGGCCTGACGAGGTGCAAAGTCACATTCTTTTAGTGACTGGACGTACTGGTAGTGAAATGGATGGTGGGCACTATCATCGAGAATCCTCCAACGCTACTGTATGAAATCCCGATTTCATTAGCGATACCTCGTGTACTTAAACTGGGAGTGGTCTCTACCATATCTAGTACAATTTCCTCGTTCAATTCGGTACGTGCTGCCTTCTGGAATGAACCGGTCTCACATAATTGCTGGTGTAGGCGAGCAAACATGGTATGAGCAGGAGTCCGCCTGACAGGGATGCTTTTCGGCGTATAACCTCTGAGTGGCTCGACCGTTGCAATCTGTGGCCCCGTGCGCCAGAATCATATCTGCTTTCTCTGCGTTCGTGTACTCTGTCATCGAACAGCCAGTCTGTGTGCGATGGAAATAAAGCTTCCTTCCAGCGGACTCCTTCTTATCGTTCTGTCCCTCTGGCGGCTAATTCAACTCGCGACGGGGAATTTTGCATATTCTGCCTTTAACACTCTCTCGCTAAAATTTTCGCCGAGAACCCTGCTCGCTTTATTCACTGCCACGACACTTGCAATTCCTGGGCTACGTATCAGGCTTTGATGGTATTACAGCTTCAGGAAGGCATTTCCGGACCACCTTTTTTATGTTATTCCGAGTCGTCTAGGTGTACTCGACCTCGTTGGTGGAAGAGTACACCTAGATGACTCGGAATTACATAGGAAAGGTCGATCGGAAATGCCTTTACTTGTCTGAAGCACCTCTGGTTTTAAATTTGGCAACAATGTCAAAATTTGTTTTGAACAAATTAGTCAGCAAGGGAATGCTTTTCGCGCAAACCACACCGAAATCCAACATTTTGCTCGTTTTTTAGCACCATTTGTGCTTTAAGTGTCCTGAACAATGTTCAATTTTTTACATCAATTTTTCCCGGAGGATACCAAATCTGGTATCAAAATTCAAGTTAAAGTTTCAACTTATGAAAACCATCAAAAAACTTAAAAAAATATTGAAATTTTTTTTTCCTAGCGTTCCAAAGTCTAAAGCGCCCCTCTAGCGATGTTTTAGCAGCAATATTGCTCAGAATTTTTTATGAAATAATAAATAATAACAATAATTTTGACCAAATCCCAAAGCGTTTCGACAATTTTTCCCGTTTTTAAGACCAGTTGAAGTTTTGCACCCTAAATTTTGTCGGCGCGTGGAGCCTTAGGAAAGCATTTCCGACCCAGCATTGCCTATATACTTCGAGTCGTCTTGTTGTCCCCTACCTCTCCTAGAAGTTTGTAACATCTTAGCTGAAACACCCTGTATATACCGTAAAATCTGGCGTATAACGTGTTCTTCTACAGCTAAGAATCAGATCGAAATTTACGAGTGTGTGTTATACGCCGGGTATAAAAATTGAGAGCTTTAAAAAAAAAAAGAGATAATTATATAAAAAAACAGGATTTCTACATATATCGAAAACTATTTATTCAAAAGAATTGGCATTCTTTTTATTAACAGAAAGAATTGTAAATCTAGAAATATACTAATTTTTCTAAACCTTTTAACATACCTCGAATACTTTACTTAAAACATAAGAATACACACGTACATTTCAGGTTTCTTCGTAAACTAGAGGGTGCGCGCGTTATACGGCGAATATACCAAAAAAATTTTAAAATTCAACTCGAAAGTATGGAAGCGCGTTATACGCCGGGTCTTATGGTATATTAAATTATATCACTTGAATTAAGGCATGATAATCGTAGGATCTGCTTAAGTGTTGTGGCAGTCGATAATGGATTAAGGCTTCTTTGTAAGTTTATTTTACACAAACATAAAACGACGCCACAAAACACAACAAAACAAATACACATGGTCAACCACACGCGAACATCTAAGACATTTCACAAAAGTATTCTTTATTAGCGCTAGATATCTCAGCTTTTACAGGTTTCGCCAACCAAATGCCTTTTGAATCATGTGATTTCTGGTAAAGTCTTTTGTGATGGGTCAGAATACGTGGAGGAAGCCAGATTGCATCATTTGCTTTTGAAATTACGGAAGTGACAGTTATTTAGGTGATAAAGTTATAAAGGATTAGTTGTAATTATTTTCCATTAGACGGATTAGCTAAAACTTAATTTTCAAGCGAATTCTTGGAAAACTAAAGACCATCAGGAAGTTAATAAAATCGCTCATGAAAAATTTTCTAAGTATATATACACACACACACTCCATATATATATATGTAATAATCCCAGTAATTAAATCTGTAATAGCTCTTGAATTATTTAGGGTCCATTCCTTCAGGACAACCATGTAATTATTTTAATTAGCTACCCGCCTAACGGGAACTTTTGAAACTACATCACGTCCATCCGCTTCCAAAATCACGTGATGTCCCGCTGCATATAAATAGTGAGACTCTGGAAAACCCGCCCTCTCTGCTCTCTTCTGTCTGCCTTCAATATGTAGCAGGCTGCAGTTGTCGTGTGTGTTTCCTTGGCGATATCGTCAATATATGTTTATTTGTCTCTTCATGTGTAATGCAATAAACTGGATTATTAATTTACAATTTAATTTATCAATCCCGTCAGCATGTAAGGTCACCCATCAAAGAAAATTCATTGACATACATGAATCACTTCTATTGACCACGCCCTGTCCTTTCTTTGTTTCAGTACCTTCCACTCGCCACGAAATTATAGTTATTTTTAACATTCTCCAGAAATATTATAAGAAACATTTCATATATATATATATATATATATATATATATATATATATATATATATATATTAGTATAATGAAATAAAATAAAATAATATCAAAAAGTGTAGTATTACCTACAAGGCCAAAAAAGAAAGAATTTGGATTCCAAGAAAAATAACAATTAAAGATACAGAAAGTGTCTTTGAACTACAAAGGACACCTATCATGATTTCTAAAGCTGTCGCTGAATTAGGTCTGCGTATTGGGGTTAGGCCGCTTTATGGTTACCACCTTCTCCGTACAGCAAAAGTTTTCGACGTAATAGAAAAAACACAGCCATGTTGAAAACTTAGGCCTATTTCTATTACACGTGGATGAAATGCCAGACAGTAAAATAAAATGAAAGTATGAATAGAGAATAATAAGGTTTCTCTCACAGAGAATAGTATTAAGAAAATTTCTATAGGAAAATGTGTTAATTTATACATTAGGTTGGGGGAAAAGAAATGAATTATTTTTTTATAAAATTCAAGACTTTACTTAACATGTTTCGGATTGTTCGATTTGGATCAAATATGCACCGTTTTGTTGTATGATTTGTTGCCATTTTAAAAATAGCTTCATAATGCTTCTTTCATAAAAGGTCCTTATTGGTGAGAAACTATAGTAATCGAATTTAACAATTTTCAATTGATCCCAATTTCTTATCACTCAGGATGTTTTGCAATGCTAGAAAAAGGTGGTAATTGCTTAGCGCCAGGTCCGGACTATAAGGTGGATGCATTAAAACTTCCCAACTAAACTCTCATAGTTTCTGGTAGGTCACTAAAGACGTGTGTGGCCTGGCGTAGTCCTGATGGAAAACAACACCTCTTCTGTTAGCCAGTTCTGGTCGTTTTTGGTCAATCACTAGCTTCAAACGTTCCAGTTGTTGACAGTAGAGATCTGAATTTAGTGTTTGGCCATACGAAAGCAACTCATAATAAATTACTTCTTTCCAATTCCACCAAATACACAGTAGAACCATCCTGGCCATTAGTCCGGGTTTGGCCACCGTTTGAGCTGTTTCACCGCGCTTTGACCACGATCGTTTTCACGCAATATTGTCGTATGTGACCCATTTCTCATCCTCAGTCACCATTCGTTTAAGAAATGGGTCGATTCCCTTCTGTTTGGCCAAACCTTCGTAGATGGAAATTCCATCCGTCATGTTTTTTGGTGTTAATTGGTGCGTCACCCAAACATGGAGCTTCTTTTTTTAATCCAATTTTGCGCAAAGGGTTTAAAACTGTTTTATGGTCATTCTTTAATTCCTGGGCGATGCTACGACTACTAACATGTCGGTCAACTTCTATTATTTCTGTGATTTTATTGACATTTTCGACAACGGGCCTGTCTGTGCGAGGTGCATCTTTAACATCAAAACTGCTTGAGCAAAATCTACGAAATCAGAATTGCACGTAATTAGCCGTTACAGTATCGGCACCATAAACAACATTCACAATTTTTCCTCCTAGCCTCCTTGCATTTTCACCTTTATGAAAGAAAAACTGTAAAATGTACCGAATTTTCTCTTTATTGACTTCCATTTTTAACACTCTGTAACTCACAACTGAATGGACCAAACAAAAAAAAAGCAAAAGAGTTTTTTAGTGTGAAATGTCACTTTGACAACGAGCATAAATTTGAAATTGTTTGATCGATACTTTACGAGATATTTACACTACAGCCATCTACCGAAAAAAATAATGGGCTTCTCTTTCCCCAACGTAATATATATATACATTAACCTCGGCTATTCAACCCTACATTCCAAATTGTATTTTGATTTGCTAAGCTACTTCCTTGTTTTTTCTTTCAATTAACTTTTCTATTTCCTTTTTAGATGTTTTTGTTGCTATTCTGATGAACTTTTTAAACTAAAACTTCTAAATTATTTTAACCCCTTATTCGTTTCTAAATCCAAAATTGCGTTTTGACTTCGTTTCCAAATTTGTATAAACGTATTTTATATTACATATATATAACCTCTGGTTTGATTCTAAGTTGGTCTTTGGCTGGACCAGTGGCTCCTTCCCAGAAGTACAATTGGTAGTCAGGATAATCCTTTTTTCCTTTTGGATCATCTTTATCGAGGAATGCTAATACAGCGACTCCTTGAACGGACGATAGAACACCTAAATGAAATGAAATAGTTACACTTTAACATAGATAGTAGTTTACTTTGAACTGCCCTTATAATTTAAAAAATAACAAATAGCTGTCTGTTATTTTTTTTCTTGTTACATTGTTGAGAAATAACAAGCAATAATCTCGTTTTTATCTCCATATTATTAAATATATATTTAGAATCACACATTTATATTTTTTCTTATTTATATTTAATTCGTCTCTAATACATTGTGGTTAAAAGTGCGTAGCCAGTAAGTAAAGGTCAGTAGCTCTGGTTACACTGAACGAATCTGAATGAAACTTCACTAATTTGTTATGCAGAACTAGGGCTGAATTTACCTGGAAAAATTAATAGTCGGATTTGTTGCGTATAAATGGCACTATAATCAAATAAATGGTAAGACAAAAGTGTAAAATAAACCAATATTATGTCTAATATGTATGACATCACGGTTAACGACATGTTGATCAACGACCGTGTGCAATATTTACTAAGAAGTGAAGAATGAGGTTCTCTTTTAACTTTTATCTTAGGGGTAAATTGAATTTCACAGGAAAGTTCGTTTCCCAGCAGGAACTTGAATAAAATAATGGTAACCCTAGAAGATATGTTAGCAGGATTACCATGTTGGTGACTTAATTGCTCTTGGCGACAACTTTAGGGAAAAATTGTGTGGCCAATGAACCTTCGAGGAGTATGGGGAATCAACCTTTCTGGAAATTTCCTTGAGGTTGTATAAGAAACCATTGAGTCACACAATTGTCGAGTCAATTGAGTTCAGAATTTGCTTGTGTGTTGTCTCAAATAAGACAGAGACTTTGTCAGCAGAGTTCCTACAAGTGGAGCGCTAATGTGGTTTTAAAATCCATTGTATAAACCCATCGATTTGTTTTCGTGTAGTAATTTGTTAGTCCTTGTCCATTAATAAGTTTGTAATTATTTAATTAATTGGAGCTATCGGCTGACTTCCTTCCACGTAAATTTGAAAACCATAGCAATCTTGGAGAAAACAATACAAATAGATGTCACAAAAATTCTGATCCGATGGTCTGAGTGTGACCAGGTCATCTCAAAATCATTTGAGATGACGCACTCAACAGGAGTGTTCATTCGATTGAACGTATTGCTGTAAGAAAAATCCCAGTTACAGTCTCACAGTAGTGTCTAAAAAGCAACTTAACACTGCAACCATCAGTTCTTGTCGACTTTTGCCGTGCCGTTCACTTGTGACGGTACACCTAACAAAAACATTCGGTTTGACCACTTCGAACAAATAGGAGTCAAGAATGTAATTCATTGTGAATACGGATCATGTCCTTACATATGATGAATACAACAGTTGCAATTTTTGTATAGTATAATTATTGCCGGAATGCTTTAGTTGGCAGTTATGCGTGCTCATCGCATCATCTGAAGAAAAATGACTCTCGCTTGTCCGTTAGATATAGGCTAGCCAGTGCTCTTTCACTTGCAACTTCTTCAGAAAATGCATGCAAAACCAAGATGAGCAACTTTTATAGATAAAGTTTTAAAATCTTACATTTGGTTTATTACGGAATGCCCAATTTCGGAGCTACAACACATTGTCTGCTAATAATATAATTTGGAGAACTTATGGAGGTAGCTGTCGTTGAGATTGCAATTTCCAAGCAGTAAGTTGTCTTTTTTCTTGGTACGATATCCAGAGAACTGGTAAATGCTTTTGTCAGCAATTACCGTTTGTGGATGCTTTCTTTCAACTTCTCATCCACTGAAAAACAGAGTACCCAAAAATTTGGTATTATTTATAACATTTTTGAGCGTGAAATTTACAGAAATGGTAAGACTTACACAACCAAGGATGACCTTTAAGTAGCCATGGAAAACTGTTGGAAAAGAATTTCAAATGCTGTAACAAAACTTTGAAAATTTTTTAAACTTAAAAATGATTAAATTAATTGATAATTATTTGAATATTTTAGATAACTTACAAATTTGTGAATAAAATGCCATTTGACCTTAACATTTTCCCCAGCTTACTACGTACCAAGAAAAGGAAATAATTTTTCAACAAAAATTCTTTCAATTTTCATATTATTTTTATAGATAAAGATAAAACTGTTATTTCTTGCCCTGTGGTAAGTTACTACAAATTTCAAACATGTAATTCTAAAGGTAATCTCCTTGGTAAGGTTCTAAAGGTAATCTAAATGTTTTCTATTTGTCTTATAATTTTTCCATCATTGTATTCTACATCAACAAAGTAAAATAACGACTTACGCTTTTCCTTATTTACTTAAAAACATAAATTATCCATATTCCCACGTCCTGCTGTTTAAACTAAAAGTAAATTCTTTACAATTTTTCTTACAGTGAAAAACATTAAACAGGTTTTATGTTCTTATACAATTCTTTCCTTTATTTGGTATTTTTCAAAATGATTATTTGACAAGCAATACAATAGTTAGCATAAAAGAATATTATTAAATGGTTAAAAGAAAAGATTTATATATAATAACATGTGAATGTGTTTAAGAGAAAAAAAATATTAGAGAATGTCAAACATATAACACATTGCACATATGTTGCATTCATTACCTGTTTTAGAAGAAATGTATTGCTTTATATTAGATTCGTCAACTTGCTTATTTTGAAGAGGCGTAATGTCATCACTTAACTCAAAAGCAAGCATTGCGGCCCAATGGTCCTGCATATTTTTACCCACTGGAAGATCTGCTTTAACTCGTATCTAAATTTAAAAAAAAAAACATTTTTTAATTATGAAATGAAACACTCATGAAGTTTGTCTTAATAAATATGGTATGATTAGCCAATCGTCTAATTGTGATCATTCAATGATAATTTCACTGTACAAAATTCAGAAATACAATATTTTCAAATTCTTTATCGAATTATTCTTTAGTTCTCACTTGTTCTTTCTCTTTCATTCTTTAATTTATTTATTTTTCACTGAAATATAGTACATTAATTTTGTTAAATTTTCTAAATAGCGTTGTTTTGAAAAAAATGTAAAAACAATTATTATATTATATTAATACTGCTAATTTTAAAATACCTGTTACAAGGTTCATAATCTGTATTTTGTTTTATAAGAAAAATGTACATTTTAAGAAAAATTAACGTCTATAGAATTCAGTCTATTTATAGTGATTGACATAAAAAGCTCCTGCTCATCCGGTATTGTGGTTAGCGACAATGATTGCTGTGCCATTGGACCTAGGTTTGAATCCCGGAGGAGGCATAAATCTTTGTAAATGTATATCATCTTTGCTGCATGTGGTACTCTAAATAACCATCGAATCGCAAGTCCTCTCGTGAGGTTGGTGGAAGAGGAATAGAGGTGGGGAGCCTGACCATACCCCCAAGGTGTTCTCTCTCACAATTGGGGTGGAACCCCGAGCCAAATCTTCAATAACCTGAGTGCAGCTCAAAGGTATGGCTAACAACTGGCGTAAATCTCTAGCCCTTTGCCGCGATGTATTTCGTAGATCGACCACTTCGTTCTGACACCGTCAAACCGGTGACATTAGATACAACAGCATTTAATCTTTATCTGAATTCATTGTTGTAAGAACATTTACCCACGTTCAACATAATGCATGGTATACAATAACACGCATCAGATTTTTACATAAAACTGCATAATTTAGTTAAAACTTTATTCCAACGCAATAATTATCTCTATTTATTATATAATTTTATAACACCAAAAAGTTTGTTCTTTTGAAAAATTATTACTTAAATGTCTCCCCCCCCCTTCTCAAGCTGTATCATAGTAATTGAACAAACTGGTGTAATTTGTTAAATTACATTTTTTTTATTTAATGGGCTACATTTTGGTAGTTAAGTCTTTGCAGGCATGGCAAGTCCCCAAGTGTGACAGCCATTTCATTGGTGACTACATCTAGTAGCGGCTCTTACAACTAAATTTTGATTTCTTCCGACAAGAGCTTGAATTAATTTTAATTCAAGCTCTTGTCGGATGCTTAATTTTGTAATGATTTAATTTTGCTGAAAGTTCCAAAACCAATTGATACACAAGGGATATTTAACATGCCACTTAATCATATAACATGAGTGCCTATGACTTTTGCATTCAGAAAATTTATCGACTCCATCCAGGATCGAACTTCGAACCATGAGCATACGAGGTAAAGACACGCTACTTGTAAGCCACCGTGACGGCATTTTGTGTAATTACAAAATATTACCTACAAAAATCATAAAAACAAAAATATATGTTAATTTATCACTAAAAATATGTTTTTGGAAAAAGTGTTTTGCAAGTTTGATATAACCATGGAATTATCAAAATAATATTAACATCTATTTATTTTTGTTCCCAGTACAAATAAAAGCTTCTGTTTTGTGTTTGTTCATTTGATATGTTTCCCTTTTAATTATTAGATTAAATAAAGAATCAGTTATTATGTATTAGTCTTTCAGTTTTTGAAAATCGCTGAACCATTTCTGGCGTTTGAAATAAAATAAAAAACGATGACGAAAGGCAATGATTTTTTAAAGAACTGCTGGGAAAAGAATGCAAATCAAAAGAGGTCAAATTAGCTTCTTCATTACTTTACACAATAAATATATGTTTTAAAGAGTTAAACGACTACACGTGAAACTAAATTCTTAGTCTTGATGTATTTGTAGGTGGTTTAAAAAGTAAGTTTCTCTTCTTCCTCAAACTGAGAGTGGGCGAGTGGGGCAAGAGTCATCACAGGATCACGAAATCATTAATTCAGGGAAAACTGTTTATTTATTATCAATGAAATTGACAGTATCCTCCTATATCATATTCATGGAAACTAAAAGGCATTTGTCACATATCTCCCTCTTTTGCGGGAGTGGCAAACGTTTTTTTTACAATCTTAAGGTACTTGTTTTAACTGAGTTCCCGGCGCGAACACTTTTGTTTCAAAATACACTGGTGTGCAAAACTTAAGCAACAACGCAAAAATTTAGCAGATAGCCAGGAAATTGCAGAAAATAGCAGATTTAAATCCCATCGAACATGTGTGGGATGCTTTGGGGAGACATATTGCAGCACGCTTACATCATCGGGAGAACACCCAACAACTCAAACAGATGCTGATTGAGGAATGGGTACTCCTACCGCATAAAATGTTGCACCAGCTGATTCTGAGTATGCGGAGACGGTGCGAAGCAGCCATTGCAGTGAGGGGAGGGCATATACCATTTGAAGGAACATCTGCTTGTTGTTCTTCTTGTTGGATAGACAATCATGAGTCACGATACTATGCACTCAATAGAACTTGTTTTCGTTTGATTCCATACCGTATGAATTGTATTCCTTTTTCAGAGCCGATGCTTTCGTCATCCTTTACTACATAATACTCTCCCTCATTTCTGAATTCCATGCCTTTCAGATGATTTTTCGGGAAGTTGTGACAAATCTGTACGGAACTTTATCACTAACCTTCTGAGTCGACCTTTTTAGGGAAATTTAATTCCCTACCTATTTCCAATCAACTCCAAAAAGGCGGACAGGATTCCTTGTTATATGCAGATTATATAAAGTATTTAAGTCAAACGAAATAGTAAAGTTAGAGCAGTAGGAGACAGATATTGAAGCATAAAGTTATAGTGAATTTGAATTGAAGATTTCTTGTTGGAGATAATTTAATCTCAAGAAGAGTTGAGATTCCGTTGGTAATTATACATTTATAATTAAAGTCTCATTAAAGTTTTAGGAGTGAAATTAAAGTTAAATGTTCAATGAGAACATTATTAAATATAATTCTGGGATCTCTTATCGTGGTAATCTCTGCGTGATCGTTATTTAATAAATTAATTAATTGGATCATTAATTAATTAAGTTAATTTAAAGGATATTACCTTTAAAACCTCATAATACTAGTTAGATAAATTTGTCAATAAGTCTTTGATTCTATTTGGATAAGATAACCAAATAAAGAAAGTTATTTATAAAAATGGCTACTGGTTCTTACATGACTCCTATTTATTCTCGTTCTCAAAGTGAGGTCCTAGGAGACCTTCACAAAGTTATGGCAATAAACTCACCTGTTGCTTAAGTTTTGCACACCAGTGTATTTTCCAAGAACATGCTACATTTTCCCCCTGTGACTAACTTAGTGCAGTGCTTCTCAAACTTTTAATACTGGCGCTCCCCTTTTCGATCACAATTTTATCGCGCCCCCCTTATACATTAATAATGTACTGAATGCAATAATAATGCACTTTGAAGCTAAAGCTACAATAGACGATCTTAACTATAAAACATACAAATTAGAAACATAAGTATTAAATTTTGAGTACTACTTTTAAGCAAAAAATAAATAAATAAACAAAATAATAGAATAATGATTGTTATTTTTCCTTTCTCTAATTTTTAAATTGAACATATTGAAAAATTCAGAGGCTGCTTAGAAGACAAAATATAGATATTTGCTAAGTATAGAAAAAGAACTCAGAGGGTCAATTTCTAATCATAAGCATTTCTTTTAAAAACTTTGCTTTGCAAGACAATCATATGGACGTCATTAATACTTGTTAAACTTGTTCTTAATTTAGTATTAATTAATTCGTTATAAATTATTCTGTGAAGCACTGATACATTAAAAGTATACCGGCTGAAGTACCCGCTCTTTGCACTAGTTCATTTATAAGAAAATAAAACATTATTGATATAATAGCTGAATTGTAAGGAGAGCAAAGCCAAGTGCTCGACAATGTTTACAAAAAAGCAAAATGATTTTTTTAAAATGGTTGCTCAGATTACAATTAGTTTTAAGCGAATTGTAATTTTAAACCTCACAGAATTAGCATTTATAATTGATGTTAAATAAGTAACAATAATATAAAATTCCTATAAAGAATAATTGTATTATTTTGAATATTTAAAGCGAAAAGACTTCAACGTGTTTTAATCCGGGAGCAGGCGCGCACTGGATACGGTCGAGCGAGGTTATTTAGTCAACCCAATCCTTTTTTTTTATAATTATTTTATTGTACACGATGCAAATCGTGATTCCAGTGAATAATTTAATTACGAGAAAGTTAACTTACCAATTTTCAAGGAATTTCAATTTTTCTTTGGTAGCAAATAAACAGTTTTGCCAGAATTATCGATTTCGTAATCTGCGTGTCCCGCGCGACGACTTCCGGGAAAAAAGTGTATTCATTATGATATTATGTATGTTACTGTTAAAAAAATTATGTAAAATGTTTTTCGTTATGCTTTATATGTTTGTAAAAATAAGTCTTGGCCAAGTAATCCTTCAAAGTGCTCTCCGTGGTTTTCCAAATATAAAACTCTTTTGCATAAAAAAAAGCGCAACAGAGAAATGCATTACTTACAACTTCCCTAAATGAGAAACAAACACATAAGAGAGGGGTCATAACTAACTGTACCAATAACTTAGAAGGTCAAACAGATTACAACTATAATGTGCAGTATTTGAAAAAAAATGACAGTGATGAATTTTTTATGTTCCTAAATTTTTCGATTCTGGGTCTGGAATCTATTTTTTCTCTGAAAGAATAAAATGTTAGGTTTAAAAAGAAAGCGTAATAAAAAAAATCTCTCATCATGGGATTACAGCAAATCAAATAAAAGTTTTTTTATTTGGTTATAGGATCAAATATAGCTAATTAGGTATTGAAGAAGTTTTTATTTTTGATGACTTAATATCGCTCGCGCGCATATAAATTATATCAGAGTAAAACGGCATTTTTTATTATGTCTGAAAGTATTTTGTTTTAATTCATTCCAGTAAATTAATTTTTTTTAAATCCTTTATTTTCGATAGGCTCGCGCCCCCCCAGGGGTGCGTGCCCCACAGTTTGAGAAACCCTGACTTAGTGGTTTGGATTGCTGTGTTGTACGACTTATTATGGTTTATAAATGTAAATGAGTAGAATATAAAAAAAGAAATGGCCATCTGCGTTCTCTATTGAAGGAAGTTGAAACTGATAAAGCAACGGAAGAACCTGCTGAAATCATGCGTATTACTCACGGTAGAGAAAGTAAATTTGAGAAAAATGATGAACATGAAATGTTTGAGATGAAAGGAAATTTTCGAAACTATCTAAAGAGCTCCACCAAGAAAAATATGGAGCCGTAAGGGTAGCACAAGACACACTTCACCCTGGCATAAAGACACACGCAAGAAAGAGTTCAAAATTCTATTTGTCGATAATCAAAGGACAATAAAACTGTAATAAATTGGACAACATAAGACTGTTTTGTCTGAAATAACATTCCTTTAACGTTAGCGAAAATTGTCTGTGATTTGAGTCCTTTATCATAGTCACGCACTTTTGAAACTGCTTGGTTCAGTTTGATTGATATTTTTTTCTCAAATTATCAAAGAAAAATTGAAAAGTCCTTATTTGTAGAGAGATTTGTAGAGAAATTTGAGAAGCACTGCGTTAATTTGAATGAACAGTTATTTTCTCTCTGTTTCTGGTTCTTTAAAAAGATACTTCATATCCTTATATCGTTTGATCAATCGTGTGATCCTTTAAAGCTCAACTTGAGTACTGGAATAGGATTATTACTTATATAAGTACTTATGATTGAATATTGGGTCACAAATAGCGAAAGTTTGAGATACTCTGGCTCTTAGTATATGTGTCTTGTGTTGCATTGCATTTCTTGTATCAATAAAACGTTGCCGACCAACAGGATTCGAGTCTAACTTACTTTCTGAATGCCCCTAGTATGATATACGTATAAAGAAAAAGAATTTAAGCAACTTGCATTGTGCTTTGCCAGTTCTTCACTAGGACCGATTCCAGAGAGCATGAGCAACTGGGCTGTATTGACGGTACCTGCTGATAGAATAACTTCCTTGTAAGCTCTCACTTCACGAGTTTTTCCTTCAAAATCATACACCACTCCTAGGGCTTGAAAGTTGTTGATGATAATCTTAATGAGAAAGAAAAATTAATTAAAAACTGTAGGTTATGAATTCTTTAAGTTTGAAGCGTATTTTAATCTAAGAACAATTTGTCTGGTTTTTCCACACAAGATTAATAAAAACATACAAATGTTTCAAGAAAAATGCAGAACATTACATTTAATCATATATAAAAGTAGTTCAAAATGTTTTCACATAAATTTTAAGGAACTTAGAAACATTTTTAAATAGAGTAGAAGTCGAATCGAGTCAAGTATTTAGGTATACAAATTTACTTCGAAAACACAGAAAAATTTAATCAGCGAAAACTATAAAATAAAACACTGACCTCATGTATTCTTATAATAATAAAGTTCCAAATAAACATGCAGATATAATTATTGCATTTGTTTTTACTGCATATATAAATATAAGTTGCTATTTTTTCTCGACTTTTATTAATGTTGTAGGTATAATTTTATTAGCAAATCACGATCAGCTTTTGCAGTGGTAATTCTCTATTAAAAAAAAAAACTAATGCTCTGTGAAAAAATTTAGCAGATGCATCCCAAAATTATGTTAAACTAAGATCATATTTAGAAACAATCATAAATTTCAACAAAGTAATTGCAATTAAAAAGAAAATGTTCGAGTATCTGCAGTGGGTGCCACCTAGTGGTAATTAAGTGTACAAGGCGAAGCAGGAGTTGAGGGTGTTTAGTGTTGTAACGTTTCCGCTTCCCAGCTGAGATTCGTCCCCTTTGTACAAATAATCATCACACGTGCATTCTGTACCTGCATGTCGAAAGTTATTGCATGGTCCACCTTGAAACTCCCCCACAACCCCTTGATCCCGAAGGACCTTTTCCCCCGCCAACCAGCAGGATGTAACGGGATGGTAAAGGGCGCCGGCCCTTGCACCCCGATGCAGAGAGAGGGAGAACCAGGGAGATGCTTTGAACCTTCGAAGGAAGCGGATGCATGAAAGGGAACTCTCATCTCACAAACTATTGATTGGAACTCTAATAATCTATTAATAAGTTTAATAAATGCAATGTATTATCTGTACATTATAGCTGTGATATCTCTAAATTCCTTATTTGAATTAAACTTAATGACCGTTCTCTTTATTGCATCTTAACAATTCTCTACATTAAAAATTTTTGCTTCTCGAATAAGCTGCCATATCATTCAAATTTTCTTAACAAATTTTCAGAATTTTTTATAGTGTGTTGAGAGCATGATGAAGCTCATCGCGTAGGCGTGGTTACACACATGGTGCAACAGAGACTGATGTCCAGCACCAATCATAAACATTCTTTGTAACATAGTATATATATATTACCATTAAAGCGTGAAATCCATTATGTCATAGAATAACTAGGTATTTCAGGAAATAACTAGGTCAGTCAGTTAAAGCATATAAAATTATTGAATTCTACCATTTAACTAGGTATACTATAGAACAACGATTACTATACCGTTAAAGTATGAAATACGACACTCGAAAAGGTTCCTTGAAGCGGTTCTAGCTGCTTTGGGAAGAATTTTTCCGATTAGGCGGAGTAAAGCAATTGTACTCTAGATATCAGTTCAGTATGAGTCTCAGCGACAATTAATTTTCATCAAAGAAGTTTCAAATATTGACACAACGCTTCGATCCGTTGCATCAACTCAAAAGTACAAGGATTTGAAAAAGTGCTCGCGTAAAAAAATTTGTGTATTACTAAATCTGGGGTAAACATTAAGTCGATCGCGACTGACCGGTGGACCACCAAGACGTTTTAGTAACACGTGCATACTAAAAGAAACATATTTGTGGAATATTGTTGCCAGCTAGACCAGATACTGGCTGGACCGCAAAACCCTGAAAAAGTTAGAAGTAGCCCGTGCCCTGGAATAATCTACCCATCCCGGAACTAAACAGTTTACTTGTTTCAAAAAATAATAAGCAGTTCAATCCAAAGTGTCATCACTACAATCCTTGCTCTAATAAAAAATTAAAAGTAAAATAAAGATATCTCATAAAATTTAAATTAATATTCTTTTTTATATTTTTGTTTTAAAAAGTTTACACAATGTTTTTATGTGAAGCAACAGTTTTTCTTTCTAGCATTTATTTTTGTTTTGATAGTATTTAAATACAATCTATATATTTTTGCAACACACACACATATATTCTTTTTTCTCCTTTCCTGGTTATTTAATAGCAACAAATTCAATATAATAAATTATATCATCTCTGCTTTCCCTTATTATTTTTCATTTATTTAGCCGCGCAAAAGGGATAAAATGTATTTTTCGAAAGATTATACTATGATCAATTAATTTATAAAATAACTTTTTGAAATTGATCGTTTTTCACTTTAACGGTATATCACTAGTAATTTTATAGAATAACTAGGTAAAGTATAAAATTTTTCATGGATTATTTACTTTAACTGACTTGCAGGGGCGTAGCTACCACCGTATCTGCCATATCAATGATATGGGGCCCCAAGCTAAAGGGCCCCCAACATGTGTAACTACAATACCGCTAACAGGGCTGTCATATCTAAAAAAGGGCCTCGAAGGAATTTTGATACAGGGCCCCCTCAGAGCTGGCTGCGCCGGTGCTGACTTGTCTAGTTATTGCATGAATACCTTGTTATTCTATGAAATAACTGAATTATACACTTTAACGGAAACATACATATGAAAATATATTTGTTTGAAATTACTTATTACTATCATAGATGATTAGAAATACGAACCTTCTTCACGAAGGCCCCCGAAACAATATCCAGGTTTTCTTTGTGGTCGTTGGGAGCCAAGTACGCCTTCGCTGCACTGTACCGCTGTCCAGCCCGCATTGTAGCTTGTAAATCATAAAAGCCTGCGTTAAAAATATTAAAGATATAGTCATAATTAATGTAGAATACTACTGTACAATTAGCTAAAATAAGGATAGTTAACACCAATTAAAAAATATTCGAACATCACAGCTAAAAATTTACTGAGATTTGGAATCCAGATGAAAATTATTTCTCTAAATTCATACAATAATTTTATATAAAAGCAAATTAATTTACTATAGCCCATGAATGTACGTAATACATTATAAGTTCCTTATTATATATTTTTATTTATGCTAATTATTTGCTATGAAAATTCACAGAACTCACAGCTGAAAGTATTACTTGTTTTTCTATTTATGAGCAATTACAGAAATCCATATGAAGGAAAAATTGAAGCATTAGTTAGGACTTTTAATTTACATAAATTTATTTCAGGAATTAGGTTTAGAAGATCACATTAAATTGGAAAGAAATAGTATGACAAATGTGCAATTTATACATTTGATATGCTGGCTTTTAACAATTTTTTTTCCTAAAATGGTAGATAGAATTGACTTATTCCTGGATTTCTCATATTTTTAACTACAAATGGTATTTTGTGAAAAGGCAGAACTCATTTATAATCAGCAAGGTTTTAGAGAACAGTTAAAGCTATGATTAAGAAAACTTACTTTTTCTTGTTTAAATTTTGAAGACTATAAAAGGTATTTGTTGACAATTTCAACTAAACATTCATTCAAAAAGCAAAAGCAGCGATTAAAGAAACAACGAAATATATCAGTATAATATTATAATTATTATTTCTTTAATAACATATACTTTTTATAATGTAAGATATTCATTTTGTTAATAGAGATGTTGTTACTATTGTTATGTTGTTGTTCTTAGAAATGCCACCTGATCGGCAAAAGCCAGATCAAGGTCCATGATGTTCATCATGGCAAAGGGCTAAGTGACGCTTGTTGTTAGCCGTAGCACCATACAGGTGACAAAATTTTCAGGGAGAACACCCTGGGGGTGGTCAAGGGCCTCACACCTCTCTTTCCCTTCCACCAACCTCACAAGAGGACTTGCGGCTCGACGGCTATTTAAAGTATCCCTTTCCACGAAGGCCCTATACATTAACAAACATCCATGCCTTCTATGGGATTCGAACCCAGACCCAATGGCACTGCATTCAGCGTCGCTAACTACTATATCGGAGGGGCGACAAAGAGATGTTGTAGTCGTGGCAACTGAAATAGCTGAGTAGAAATGACAGGTTTAGCAAGTTTATCTGACAAGGGGAGGGCACAATGAGAAAATTTCATTTCGGGACGAGACTTTGTGTAATAGTAGCACTTTTATATAGGGTATTCAACCCTCAATGTAATTGTGGCGAATGGCCAGTCAATTCGGAGAAAAAAGCCTTCGAAATTCATACTTAGCTTATATACAAATTATTTTTCCCCCTGACAACCGTCGCTGTGACGTGATCGGCAGCACATCGGAGTACCACGCTGTAAATCAGGGTTCGAGTCGCGCGCTCAGCCAACTTTCTGGTTTTATTTCTTTTTCTCCAATTTATTTTATTAATTATTTTTAGAATTAAATAAATTTATTTTTTAAAAAGAACACATTGAATATTAAATGGTATTTTATATAATTATAGTAACTTTTTCACTCCTTTGAAAACAGAAAACAACTAATAGTTATGATAATAATACTTATAAATAAAACATAAAAATAAATTAAATAATAATAAAGTTAAATAAATATAAGTAAAAAGTTCACTTTTTCTTACCTAATTTTTTTATTACATACAACAACCTGAATGATAATTATCATAAAAACATTCAAAACAATAAATTTTTTGATATTTAGTGCAGTTAATAAAAAAGAATTACCACAAGAACAATGTTTTTTAATAAGTTCATTTGGAAAACAGACATTATTTACATTTAAGAAAATTTCTCTATTTTCTGAAAGTTTTGCCGCGTACCAAGCATATCGAATCATTTTTTCAAAAATCGGTGATGACAATTGACGATGAACAACTGATTGGATTTTAATACAGTCTTCTCGTGAATTTATTTTTTGATTCTGTTTGATTAAACATACTGAATTTTGCAAACGCTTCGTAAAATTTGTTACTTGCCTATAAAAATAAACGTCACAAGGTTGACCAAATGGTGTACATTTTCGAGGAATAAATTTAATAGTAAAATTAGGCAATTTATAGTCCTCCTTATACACTGCTGGACAATTGCTAAGGACGGATAACACTATCATCCATAGCAACCACAAAATGAAGGGAAGCAAAATGTGGAAAATTAGAATAAGTGCGGGATATTAGTAAGAAGTATGAGTATGCAAAATTTTTTTCCTCGTCTGTTCATCATGTGATAGCGTTTATAAGATCGTTAAAGGTTTTGATGCGTGTGGGCAGTTGTTGTTTCAAGTTAAATTTTTACAGGAAAGATTTAATAGACGAACTTAAAATTTTTGGCATGTCTTCCCGACATCACATAGATGATTTTATGCGTGGCCGAATTATTGGAAAGATCGAAGAAGGGCGAAAAATAACAGATGTTGCCAGGGAGTTCGACATCGCTCACAGCGTTGTTTCACGGCTGTGGAAGTCATTTAAAACTACTGGAATGTGTAGTAGACGGCACGGGGGAGGTCGTGTTAAAAGTACGACGCCTGCAGAAGACAGATATATCGTCCTATCAGCAAAAAGGAACCGGCGCACCACAGCTCAGCAGGTGGCAAATCAGTTTCTTGCTGCCGCAGGAAAGAAGATCTCCCGAAAAACTGTTGCCAGACGTTTGAGGGGAGGAGGACTATACGCACGCAGACCTGTTGTGTGTGTCCCACTGACCAGAGAGCACCGTACTGCCCGTTTGCAATGGTGTTGTGAGCATCACAATTGGACTGAACAGGACTGGGCATGCGTACTATTCTCAGATGAGAGTAGGTTCAGTCTGTCATCGGATTGTAGACGCCAACTGATCTGGCGCGAGAGTGGTACTGCTTATCGTCTAGAAAATACCCAGGAAAAGGACCGATATCCGACATGCAGTATCATGGTGTGGGCCGGCATCATGATCAATGGCCGCACGCGCCTACATGTGGTTGCGAATGGGACTATGACGGGCCAACGATACATTGATGAAGTTCTACTCCCTCATGTTCGTCTTTTCCGTGGTGCTGTCGATGATAAATTTGTTTTTTGGACGACAACGCAATATGTCATCGAACACTCGCTGTTCAGGATTGTCTAGACAGCGAGGGTATTCTACATCTCGTATGGCCAGTACGTTCTCTAGATCTAAACCCCATTGAAAATGTGTGGGATGCTTTGGGGAGGCAAGTTGCTCGTCGAAACTATGATCCGACAAACAAGAACACCCTCATCCGTGCACTCACAGAGGAATGGGATAAATTGCCTCAACAGCTGCTGGATAATGTTGTGCAAAGTATGGTACGACGTGTGGAATGTTGCATCACACTCCACGGTGGACATATCCCGTACTGATACCTTTCTTTAAGGTGCCGGCTGACTTTTAGATGCATTGTTCCATTTCTCCGTACGCAGATCAAATGAACATTTTTTTTTCTTTCAGATGTTTCACAGCTTCTGTACTTTCCAGAACAATAAATATCCTTTATTCTAATGTCTGAACAGTGTGGCAACTATATTTTATCCTAGTATGCTACATAGCAATTTGTGATCTGTCCTTAGCAATTGTCCAGCAGTGTATATAGTTATCCTTATATATAGTAAAACTGGCAAAAACTGTAAGCAATAGTGCAATAACTAAAATCCGTTATCCTACTAATTTCTCATTTTATTGGAGCATTCTTTGTTTTTAAAAGAAATATTTGTATTTAAAAGAATAACACCTGCTCTCTTTAAAAACAGCTGCCCTTCTCTTGATCAAAACGGGTTTGTTAAAAATTGAAGTAAAATTTTATGGCCATTTAGGTATAAGGAATAATTTTAAGAATACAATTAATTATGGATTTTAATGACAGAAATAATTGTAGGTATACCATATATATCAGTTGTTTTTGTATTTCAAAAAAGTGAAATAGTTACAATAATTCTATAGAATATATCATTTAATAATCAATAAGTCTTTATTCAAAAATAAATTTTAAAAATAAATAATAAAATAAATTGGAGAAAAAGAAATAAAAACAGCAGGTTGATCGATCGCGTGACTCGAACCCTGACATGCAGCGTGGTACTTCAATGTACTGCCGATTACACCACGGAGACGAAAGGTGAACAATAATTTGTATATAAGCTAAGTATGAATTTCGAAGGCTATTTTCTCCCAGTTGACTTGCTTGATTGTCCAAGCTAAAATTTAGATTTTAACATCAATTCTGTTGATGCTTTGTTCCCTTTTCTTCATTATAGGTGTTATTTTCCACAAATGGAAAAAGGGGCATTTTCCATTAAAAAAACTATAGTTTTGGAAGAGAGACTTTATATTCTTTTATTGTATTATAATAAAAGTTTATAAAGTGTTGCAAAATAATTTTATTATATATAAATAAAATTTTCAGTTTTAATGAATAAGATGAGCTTTAGATACTTGTAACTATACAATCTTTATAAAGAACGTGAATCCATTTTGCATACATATTTATTTTTTCTCGGTTTTTTTATTGTGACTCGTGGAACACAGTTTGAGGACCACTGTGCTCTAATACAATACATTGATCTAATATTTCACTCACTATATATTTTACCATTGACTAATACCAAGATCTGATTAGCACTTTGAATTGTGTGTAATACCTGTGGCCTCTGGACCATTTATATCTCCAATGCGGTATCCTTTTCCCTTTGCAGCCTCCAAAACAGCAGCTTTTAGTTCCGAATCGTACGGAGGTTTCGAAACGGTCACTGGACCCCCAGTACCATGGTAACCTGAAAAGTGTTTTCAGAAATTAAATCTAAAATCTCTTAAAACTATCTTGTTTTCTCTTGATTAATCTTTTTCTGATATGATTTAGGACATTTTATTACAGAGCTTTAAAAATAAATTAGACAAAACTAACGGTTACCTATTTTAATCTTATAAGCAAGAAATTATGTATTTGACTTAAGTATTTTATTTTGAACTTAGGATTAAAAAGATTAATTTTTGCAATTAAAGCTTTGGAAATTTTAGAAATAGTAATTTGAATATTTAAACAGGTGTCATTTAAATTACCGTAAAATCTGGCGTATAACGCGCACCTACTTTTACAAAGAATCTTGAAATGTACGTATGCAATGCTGTTATGTTTTGAAGCCATTTATTCAAGGTATTATCACAAAGGCTTTTGAGAAAATAGTATATTTCTAGAATTACAATCCTTTAAGTTCATAAAAGGAATGCCATTTCTTTCAATATAGTCAAACTTTTTCATGCTGATCTCTTTATATATATATATATATATATATATATATATATATATATATATATATATATGTTACACATCCGGGCAAGAAGGTACAAAACATTATTCTATCTACATCTTAGACAAAATTGATAATTCTAGTATAGTTAAGAATAGTATGGACATTATTAAGTATATGCAAAGTAAAAAAATTATTTCTATGTATACCTATGATTTTGAAGTTTTATTTAACTTCGTAGATTTAGAAGAGATATTTAAGATTCTTAAAATAGCATATAGCAAGTATTTTTTGAATAAGATAATAAAATATGATATTTATATTATTGAATTAGTATTAAAAGGAACGTATATTTTCCATAATAATGCTCATTATCAGTAAATTAAAGGATTACCACAAGGTGGCCCAGCCAGCAACTGCTTAGCAAATATTTACTTGCATTTTTATAAAAATGAAAGTATTAGTTATGAATCTTGTTACTTTTTAGATACATAGATGACTTAATTATATTAAGTAATATAGTAGACTTTGTTCCTAGCCTTAATTATTATCCCCGCTATTTAAAATTGTTAAAAACTAATTATAATGAGTCAGCTAACTTTTTAACCTTCAATTAAACGTTAAGAGTTAATTGCTATTATGTAATATTTTTGATAAAAGAGACTCATTTGAGTTTAACATTATAAAAATGCCTTTCTGGGGTAGTAACCTACACCTATCAATATTTAGAAATATTATCCTAAAATTTATAAAAAGAAACAATGATTTAGTTACTGATAACATTTTAAAACATTGCAATTTTGTGAAATTTTGCAATATTTGTTTGGAATACAATTATCCAAGTAAATTTATTTATAAATATATTTTTCTTTCAAATTAAATCTCTTTTTAACTTAGTTCAATATTTTATTTAAAATTTTTTCTAATTACTTTATTTTTTTAAAAAACAAATTTAAATATTTTTAGCACTTATTTTAATTGCCGTTTAACTACCTAGTATATAATTATCCAAGTAAATTTACTATGAAATATATTTCTACTTGATATTATCTATTCTTAACTTTGTTCATTATTTTATTTAAAATTTCTTATGCTTTGTTTATTTTAAAATATCTTAGTGTTTAGTTTACTTTCAAAATAACTATTCAGTTAACGCCACGGTTTTTTCCTTCTTGTGTTGACGTTTCAATCTTTCAAGTTATTTCGTGAGGGACCTTAACGGAAAAGGTTGAATTTTTTAGATTTCCAAAAAAAATTTTTATTTTACATGTATAAGTTTTTATCCTAATTTATTCTGTAAAAAAATTGTATTATTCCTCTCCTTGTGAGATTCATTTTTGTTCTCTTTTCTTAATTTTATTTTAATACATTGTTAGGTTCAACATCCGCGTGGCAGAAAAAATAGGCTTAACTTTTCAGCATGGCTCTATTTTTGTTCCTATTATGTCAAAAATTTCTGCTGTACGGGGAAGTTCGGATCCATAAAGCATTGATAACCCTAAATTGATGGCCTAATTCAGCGGCAGCTTTAGAAATCATAATAGGTCTCCAGTTTAGTACAAAGACTTTTTTGTATCTACATTTGTTGTGCCTGGTGAATTCCAATTCCTTCCTTCTTTAGCACTGTAGCTTCTAAAACTTTTTTCACTTTCATTTTATTATACTATATATATATATATATATACTAGCTGCATGGCCCGGCGATGCTCGGGCTTTCTCTACTTTTTTAAAAATGTTCCCTTGCCTTCATAAAATCAGCACTTCTAATACTCTTTTTCAAAATGAATTTCACCCCCTTCCCCCGCTTAGCCCGGCGTTGCTCGGCCTTTTTCCGAGTGTATAACTTAAAATTCGCTGTTTCGAAATTTTTTTGCTTCTTTTCTGTCAGACAGGTTTATTTCCACCCGGCGTTGCTTGAACATAGTAAGTGAACAGTGGAACTTTAATATTCACTCACTCGCTTTACAACTTTTTAGGACCCGAAAACGAAAACGTACCTTTTTAGAAATACTGTATGTTCTGAAAAGTAGAAATTTTTATAATGTCAAAATTTCATAACTGTATTAAATGTTGAATTAAAATTGTGAGCAATTTTTGAAATGTTCTATAAACGGAAAAAAAGTTTCATGCAATTATTTTTATAAATGAAGTTATAAAAACTTTGAATTTGATAAGTAGTTATTAAATATTTAAAATTTGTGTATATTTTAACACGGATGCAACATATTTAAAAAATAAAATACTATAAAGAATTAAAATTTATTTAAGTAATTCTCAGTTGAATAAAAATGTTACTTTGTCTTCTATTTTTTTAAAAATATTAAAACTACCTTTTTTACTAATAGTTATAATATTTATTATTACATTTTCTTAAAAGGTTTAGAATTATGCATTGACAGACTTGTAGAACCTTCGATATACATCCAGTATCAATTTTACTGTAGTTTTGTTATAGGTTTATAATATTCCTAACTATCCACCGTTCTTCAAGTTGAGGGAAATGGGTGTCTCTCTCCTACACTTGGCATTTTTCAACTAAGTTTGTTTTGTATTTCGATATTATCTTTTGAACTGTAAATTGGTTTTAATGTTTTTTATCCACTATGAATAGTATTTAAATTTTAAGTTATCGCCTTGCTTAATGGAAACTATTATTACAACTTTGCATTCAAATGGGAGAATCGATCTTACGTTGGATTTAAAAGACATTTATTGAGTGTGAGAACCTCTTTCTTTCTGTTAATATTTAACTCACAAAAAAATTTCACTAACGTCATTCAAACTATCAAATATCGTTTTTTCTAACGTTGTGTAAATCGAAAAGTACACTGAATTTGCGAATTCTGTGTAAGCGACCTTAAATTACCATAACTGAAAACTATATAGCACGATTTAAAAAACAGTAAAATGTTTTTTCTGAAAAACGGCGTAAATCAATCTTTGTTCAAAATGCATTATTTTTCAGGTATGCGTTTTTGTAAGGATTTTTATAGAATAATTGTCTGTGTTTTGTCTTTAGAATTTCAGCGAATTTTTACTTTAATTAATATTGCGCAGTTCGTAAATATTAAGATTTAAAAATTGGCGAACGTAACATACTCGAACTTTTCTAAAATCATAAGCAAATAAACTATGTTATTTTTTGATTAAAACAGTATAAATAATTTATATCTAGAAGTGTAATATGTGAATACTACTTTTTGTTGTATTTTTTTATGTTAAAATTGAAATCAGCCTCACTCTCTGCTTGTTCAAAATTTCGCAGTTCCTGGCGCCTGGCGTAGACAAAACAAAATGCAAAGGTTAGCTTCACACTTAAAAGATAGATATTTGCTGTCGCGGGCTTTTTTGTAGATGGCAGAATTTTTTCCTACTTACTTGACAATTATTGTTATATTTTGGACACTTCACACAATATGCATAAATTATAGCCTATGTGTTATACTGATGTATAAGCTATACTATTGTAAAGTTTCATCAAAATCCATTCAGTTGTTTTTGCGTGAAATTCTCCCAAACATCCTCACAAACTTTCACGCTTATAATATATATTAGGATATATATGCATTCGAAATAATTTTGACTTTCAGTTATTTGATCTAGGATAACATTTGTTAGGTATCACACTTGTCCATGTGTTACAAAAAATTTAATTTATGTCTGACATGGCATCACTAGTAATCTAAGATTAAAAACAATTCCCTTATATTATATTAAGTAAAATTACCGAATCCTCATTTGAGTTTCTTTAGACTAAGTTATTTCAATAATTTTAATTAGTAATCATAGTACTTATAATTTATCATAGTTTACACTGAATAATAATTTTTTTTACTTTGATTCTATTATTTCTTTAATCTTTTTTTTTATTTTAATTAGCCTATTGGTTTCTCTAACACTTGACACTTTCTTTTTGTTACATATCCATGCAGAAAGAATTTTTTATGGAATGGAGCAAAAAATAGGAAGAAGTTTTAATAATCCGAGGATATCAAAGAAAAGAAACATAAAGCTCAATTACATCTCAAAGCAATTTCAAGACATTTGTCTTTAAAAAAAAAGATAAAAAATTCAGAACTATATGAGATAAAAGATAATATTGGAATATAAAACTACTGAAAAGTAATTGTTGTAGAAAAATTCTAAAATTTATGCCATTTTAGACGTATTCTTCATCAATATTATCTTTTAACATGATGCAATTAAATGAAATATCATTAAATGGAGCAAAAACAGAAAGTACAAACCGAGCTGAAGATTTCTGAAAAAAGAAATACAAGAATAAAGCATCAATAAGAAATGCAAAAGTATAAAACAATCATATTCAAAACTATCGAGAAAGTTTGAAATGTTTCTTAAAGAAAAAAATACGGAAAATTAAAGACACAAAAATTAAACTTGAAATTCTTTTTTAATAAGAGAAAATGGTACTTACATATTATCGCAATAATCGCCAACTTTATTAATAACTCTCCAAGTTGGCAACCCCGACTTCCTACGTGTAGTACGCGTTGAATTGGCAACCAGGTGCTTCGTTTCATATAATGTCGCCAATACGTTGCGATAATACGTAAATATGAGAAAATTCAAAAAAGCAACAAGGAAAATCTTTCAAGCACATAATTATTGATATGTACAATAAAAGGATAGTATTAATTTTGGTACCATTTTTGACGTATTCTGCATCGGTATTGTCTTCTAGTTTCTTAAAATAGCGCAATACTGCATCGTAACTCCAACCGTGAGCACCGTGAGCAGCCCAGTCATCATAATTCTTTTTATTTCCTCTGAGATTTAGCATAGCGTTAATAACACCAGACCCACCTATAGTCTTGCCACTTGGCCATGCTACAGACTGAAATTAAAATCAAATGCAAAAAAGTGTTATTAATAAAGTTTGCTCATTAAATACTATTAAAATTATTATTTATCAATAATTTTAAGATGATTCATAGCTTATCAAATCTAATATATAAAAATACAGGATTAAAGTACAAATTAGGGGATGTAAATTTTTTTTTTGGCAACCGAAATCTTTCACCAAGCTACTTCATATAGCGATAGGTGTTTTTAGCGACATGATTCGATAGTTAAGTTATCTATGACATTTAAATAAAAATCACCAAATCCGAAATGCCTCCTCCTCTAATCTACACTTTAGACAAAATACAATAATACCTCGAACTTAAATGATCGGTGGGACTGAACGATAATCTTGTAGGTCGGGGTATAATTTAGCACGCAAATACATATAAAATATTTTTAAATGAGGCTGGAGACAAAAGAAAGTAATAATACAGAAAAATAAAATGTTTAATAAATTCTTAGATACTTTAAATACAAAATAGCAAACAAAAGTTATTTTGATACAGAAGATTTTATAAAATCTTACAAGTAGTCTACCGGCTCAAACATTTTTATTTCTATAGCAAAATTTCTTTGTACCATGCTAATAACTTTTTCATTCCTTGATCTGTTGAAAAATTTGCTCCTCGTTGGAGTATGTATTTTCTAAAATTAGTTACCCTTTATTTTTCAATTAAACTGAGCCCTGTTATATTACCAACCGTCATTTGATCTGCTGATTAAAAGGGTCTTAAGCCTAAAGTTCTTCGATGTGTTGCTTATTCATGCATTTCTATAAGTTCGTCAGTTGTCAGCTCCTGATTGTGAAAATTAGCAGTTCATGAACGTCATCACTGTTCATTTCTGAATTTATTTTCTTTGCAAGATCAACAACTTCTTCAGTCAAATTACCGATTTCATCAGGCTCTGACATTGATTCCATCTGAGTTTTTAATGATGCAAAAAAAAGAAAGAAAAGGGAAAAAAAGACGAATCAACGAGATTTGAACATTACGTAACTCCGGATTCGCGTAAATCGGGGTAACGCAAGTCGAGTAGTACTATATAAAAGTGGCTTTTCACTAAAGTTGATCAAAATAATTTTGACACTTAGGCATTGATTAACTCTTTTTCACAATAAAGTCAATCATTCTTATAGTTTCAAAAATTATTTACTCTAAGCAAATACTAAAACCAAATCAATTATCGAATACAATAATAGTGTTATTAATGTTTATAAATTAAATTATTTTAAAATGAGAATTTTTTAATTATTTAAAACAATTCAGGTTTAATATTTCATAAAATTAAAGTTTAAACAAACTATAAAACACCCTTTTATAGTTAATCGAACTAAGTTGTAACTTAATCTTTTATACGCCAAATCTGAAAATGGGATCTCAAATTAGTCGTCTGATGCGAGATGGGATCTGAAAATGGGAAATCGTTAATCCTCATTATCCTGATTAGGACAATGGAACAAAATTATTAAATTATTATATTGTTTTTGGTCCTGGACAAAATTTCAAATTAATCTGTCCTTTTAAAGAGAGTAAGAATTGTGTGAGTTCAAAATTCCGTTGCATGCAAGTGAAGCTTATAAAAGGGTGTTAAAAACACGAGACTCTTAATCTCGGGGTCGTGAGTTCGGGCCCCACGTTGCGCGCCACTATGAAAATCCCCCATGTCGTGTCTTCGTTGTACTGAATAAAGAAGGTTGCATAACAGGAACAAATATTATTTAATGTTCTTACATTCCACAACACAAGGGGTCACTTAAATAAACAACACCCATCAGTTACAGTTAAAGAAAATAGCTTAAGGACTAAAAAGACGGAACAGGCATTCCCTTACTGCAGGTGTACACATCTTTCTTCGGGGGCGATTCAGGGCAGAGGAGAGGGAAGAACGAGTTCCCGCTTCTCAAAAGAACAAGTGGTGCCCCCTGGCTGTCGCTAATGGTCAAGAGAAGGCAGGGTTTAAATGTAGTTGTTACAATGTTTAGTTGTTGACTAAATCTTTTTCAAAATAAATTATTCATTTTTATTGCAAAAAGTTTCTTTAATCTTAAAAAAATAAAATTTTCAATATATGTGTTTTCAAAATTTTATCTTTAGGGGCATTATGCATTTTATTAGTCTCCAGATCTCAAAAAATAAATGATGTCTGTTTTCATATTGAATTGGGAAATAGATATTAATGAGAAGATGTCTTGTTTCTAAACCTCTTTAGCAGATATATTGAATTGTATACATTTACAAATTGATGATTTGGTTGCAATAATATTTGTCTCGTGCTTATTATTTTTTGTCCAATACCTTTTTTTTTGTAATTATCGTTCCGTTGAACTTAGACGGTTATTGGTAATTTTTTCGTTCGTTAATTTTATAAGCTTTTCTAATGGAATCAACAACATTTTCCTGTTATTCTCTAAACTGTGAGAAAAAAAAGCTATGCAATGTGAACTGCGTACAATTTTTAATTAACTGTCAGATTACATCTATGAAAATAAAAATAAAATAAACTGTAAGAAGTTATTTGAATTGCCGTCTCTTACTGACAGGTATAAATACCTATTTTAATTCGGCTGTCCTTTTATGCTCTTGATTAGATAAAGAAATCAATATCTATATCGAAATCCTAAATACTTGGGTACTTTTCCCTAAAGGAATATATAAAACTTTTATTTAGATTTTTAAGAAGTTTAAAATCATAAGAAATATAAATAGGAAACTTATGTATATATTTTCGACTGATTTAAGTAGATACAGAGTTCACATGATGAAGTAAGTATTTGCACACAAAATTGACCAAACAGTGCATTTTATTTCCGTAATCATTTTATTCTCTTCCAATTAAAAGCTTTAAGTAAATAAAATAAAAATAACTGTGCCGATAGCATCTATGAACAGTGCACTACAAAATAAACAAGAAACCAATATATTCATCTATTCTTAGTAAAGGGGATAATAGCCTTTGTTGCTCTATATCTCACAAAACCTGAACTGAACTGAATTCTTAGTAAATTGTAAAATAACAAAGAAAATTTACGACAAGTTGCTGGGAGAACTGGAAACGATAGAACAGAATTATAAATTATGCTAAATGATTCATTCAAAAATAAAAATGCATTCAAGTTGGCAACTATCTATAAAAATGAACTCCACTAGAAAGAAAAAGTTTCCCTAGAACAATATTTTAGCACTATTGCAAATAAACATTTTTTTTTTTTTAAAAATGGGGTTCTTATTTTTAAAAAATCTTATAAAGCATTCTCTTAAATTTTACGTTTCTTATCTTATTCCATTACTCAAGATTTATCAATTCCCATTCAAAGTCGTCAAAAAAAGGTTTATATATATATATATTACCATTGAAGTGTACAATTCAGTTATTTCATAGATTAACTAGGTCTTTCATGAAATAACTAGACAAGTCAGTTAAAGTATATAATAGATGAAAAATTTCATACTTTACCAAGTCATTCTATGAAATAACTAAAAAGGATGGACCATTAAAAAGTGAAAAATAAACAATTTCAAATATATTTTATAAATTAATTGATCATAAATAGCTAAAATCTCTCGAATAATATATTTTACCCCTTTTGCGTAAGAATAATTGATAAATAAAAAGGGAAAGCAGATGATATAATTCAGGGGTCACCAAACTTTTTGACCTCAGGGACCAGTAAATTCGTAATTTAAATCCCGTGGACTACTAACTCCATTTTTTAAGTGTTAAACATTTTTATAAAAAATATTGTAATCTAAGAACACGTAAAATGCTCCTAGTTCAGGAAATGAAGCCATTAATTGTAACCAAATTATATGGAAGCTTTATTAATAAACATTAATAAAATAAAGAAACTGTAAAAACCAAACAAAAAATAGTTTAAATATATCAAACATTTATCATTATGCATTCCTAGTGTGATGGATGCTCCTGCTTACTTGAAATAAGATATTTGATAGTTGGATCTAATGTAGTTACTGCAAAATGGAGAACTGCATTTATTCCAAGGTGAGATAGGTACTGTGTTTTGATGGCTGTGACAGATGAAAAGGCTTTCTCCCATAAATAAGTTGTAGAGAATTGAATCCGAATTATCATCGCCTGTTCACTAAGCAAAGGGTATTCTCTTTTTATGGAAAGCAAAAGCTCAGATCTTGATGAGGATGAATGAAATTTAAATTTAAGAGTTTCGTCAACTATAAGTCGATGAGGCATTTTGCTAAAAAAATGCATGCTTAAATTATTGTCCTAAATTTTCCCTGCGAATTTTCATGATGATTAAGTATATTCCACATTTTTCTAGGGACGAGAGAAATTTTCTCGCGGACCACCACTTTCGCGACCTCATATATAATTTACTAGCTGGTATACCCGTTCTTCGCACGGGTGAACTGAAAAATTAAACAACACAGGTTGAAGGAAAAAGAAGTTTTTAATGAGTTAATTTTATGTGAATTGCAAATTAAACATAAAAAGCTTTTTCCATACCTCAGCTAAACAAAGAAAGAAAAAAAAAACACCTTTGTTAAATTTTAAGTATGTTGATCTAATAGCTGATAAAAAGGATTTTTTTTTATTTATAATTCCTCGTAACACTCTTGAGGGTCGATTTTTCAAAATACCTCCCTAAGCTGATCTCTCCTCACCAAAAGTAACACATTGTTAAAAGTTTTGCGTAATGAACGCTTAAAGTAGTGTAAATAATTTATATCTGAAAGTGTAATACATTAATATTACTTTCTGTTGTATTTATTTTATTTTAAAATTGTAATATTCGCAAGCAAGGCCGTTTCTTAAATTATAATGGTGTATCAATGAAAAACATAGCGAAATGTTAACAATAGAGTCAAGTTGGCAAATGCCTAGCTACTTTCGTAGCTCGAGGTTTATTAGAGCTTTGTAAGACCCGCCGTGTAGGGGAGAAATGCACTTTAATACTTTATCCAACCGCATTATGATTTACTGCAGTTTTTTTCATACAATATTTTTTTTGGATCACTACATTTACAAATTAAGGGATATATATACATAAACAAAATACTCCACTTTGGAAAATTTAATCCGTTAGAGCTAATAAATTAAACATATTCCACTGTAAAATTAATTATATATACCATTCACTTAAAATAAGTAGTCAAATCATTTTCTAAGGTCTTCATTAACATACAAAAACATAAGACACTTAAATTTTTTTCACAAACTATTTTTTCCGCTAAAATACTCATCATGGAACCCGTGCTGCCATACATCTTGGAAGAGTGGATTTCAAAGAATACTCCTGCTATGTATTGGTAGAATATTCCTTCTAAGTTGATGTGGTGTGGTAGTTAGGAGAAGACGGTGCCAGCTCAGGTGTCGTCCACGTCACTTGACCATGGTTCAAAATTACGTGATCCATTGCCGAAAAGCCCTCGTGTAGCTGAACAGTGCGACATTAATATTCACTCAATCTCACACTCCAAAAATACAGTACAGTAGTTATTGCGTTTTTAAGTATAAAAATAATTATATCTGCCTATTCAATTAAAATTATAGCGTTATAATTAACTACTAATCACAAACAAATTTTGAAAATTTGTCCAAATGATGCAGTGTGAAAGAGAAAGTTTATTTACTTTAAGTATCAGAAATGATAAAAGCATTTATTTGGAAAAAAGATCAATTTCTTACTACCAAATATGCATAATAAAATCATAAAAAAACATTAAAATAAAGAGAGATTTATAACAATCTCTCTTTTCAAAACTTAGTTTGATTCTGAAATAAAAAATAGGCATTATTTAAGAGGAATTAATTAGAAGCGAGCACCTTGCGTAGCCAAAACAAAAAAGGTTTTTCACAAACAAAAGATAGATATATGCAGACGTGGTTTTTTTTTTGCAGCGCATGCCAGAATTGCTAGCAGATGACAGAATTTTTTCCTACTTACTTGACAAATTATAGTTATATTTTGGACACTTCATACAATATCTTTATAAAGGCCGCGGTAGCCGAGTGGTATAGGTATCGGACTGTGGCTTGCTTTGTCACGGGTTCGAGCCCAGTACCACTAAAGACCCGCCGTGTAGGGCAGCGATGCACGTTAAATCTGTCGAGAGCTGAAACGTCCTCCCGTTGGTGTGGCGTGGTAGTTAGGAGAGGGGGGTGCCAGCTCAGGTGTCGTCCACGTCACTTGACCATGGTTCAAAGTTACGTGGTCCGTCGCCGAAAGCCCTCGTGTAGCTGAACAATGCGACGTTAATATTCAATCAATCAATCAATCAACAATATCTTTATAAATTACAGTCTATGCTATAAATTATAGTCTATGTGCTATTCTGATTTATAAGCTATATTACTGTAAAGTTTCATTAAAATCCATTCAGTAGTTTTTGCGTGAAAGACCCACAAAGATACACACAAACTTTCGCATTTATAATATATATTAGATTATTGCCCATATTAATAAAATTAGTTAAACAAAAAGGGGAACAAGAAATATGCTTCGAAAATAGATTATATCTAAAAATTAACAAAATGAATGCTGAAAAGAAAAACTGTTGCTTCATAAAAACTTTTAAAGCTTTTTAAGCAAAACTGTAACAGAATATTATTTTACTTTTCATTATTTATTAAAGCAAGGTTTGCGGTAATGACACTTTGGATTGCACTGCTTATTCTTTTTAGAAAAAAGTACTCCTTTTACTATTACACATTTTGTGTTTACACGAGCACTTTTTAAATCCTTATCCAGTACCTCAACTTTGAACTGTTGCAACAGATCGAAGCGTTGTGTCAATATTTGGAACTTCATCAATGGAAATTAATTTTCGCTGACATATGCTGAACTTATACCTAGAGTACAATTGTTTTATTCGGCCATCTCTAGCTCCTGATAGAAAAAAATCCTTTCTGAAGCAGCCAGAATCGGTTCAAAGAACTTTCGAGTGTCGTATTTCATACTTTAACGATCAAGTAATCGATATTCTGTAGAATACCTAACTAAAACATAGAATTCAATGATTTTATAAACTTTAACTAACATGTCTAGTTATTTCATGAAATATTTAGTTATTCTATGAAATAACGGATTTCACACTTTAACGCTAACATATATACCAATAAGTATTTGGACTCATGCAAATGCCGATATTTACGGTCCCGATATCGCCACGCACTTCACTGTTAAATATGTTATCGCAGTTATTATATTTTACGTTACATATACAGAGAAAACCGCTTAACACGAAACTCTAGGGACAGAAATATTTTTTCATGTTAAAGGATATTTCAAAAAGAGAGAAAAAAAGACACCATATATCAACAAAATTAAATTTATTAGAATTTATTTTACTTATATAGATATATACGACGGTAAGTCATTAAATAAGTCAAAAATGCATATGGCAGGATTTAAAGTAGTAACAGTAAGGGTAATAGATGAGTAAGGGTGATAGATGACAGCAACATACTGTTTTACGATATTCAATTCATATTGAATAGGAAGCATTCACACGCTTACGTTATGCAGTTTCAGATATTGGGATGATGCTGAATGAATGTACGATAGATTAGCAGCGTGCTGTGGTCCGATTTTCGCAGGCGAAAGGACGTGAATAAAAAAGTGTTCATAAAATGTTACTTGTTTATGGAAAGAAGTATTTGTCACGTAAAGCAGTGCATATATATATGTGGGAGACAACAAGGGGTCCAAGACGTGTTTCTCTTACTTCACATTTATTTTAAAATTAAACAAAAATTAATTAAAAAGGTAGATAAGTTTTTACAGATAAGTTTGACGATGATATTCAGAAGGTAACGCCTGCTCGCGCACCTCTCGCGTTCTCCTTTTTCTCTCTTTCTCTGCTCTAATGTCCAAAAGTTTTTGTTTCACTTTCACTATTTCGCAAGTTTCAGTTCGTGTTTTAGCTGCGCCTGCGCGCGAAGACTTGTGTTTTGCTTTTGGCTGCATGCCACATATATAATTGGATGAAGAAATTTTTGCAAGGTTATTCCAGAATTGTTAATGAAGATCAAAGCGGCCGTACAGTTTTGATTACGACAAAAAAATCTGATCAGATGGTGGATGAATTGATCCGAACTGATCGAAAAGGAACAGCATTACAACGACAACAGGATTTTTTCATGCTAAACATAATGTATGATCGTTTGAGTTTCCGAAAAGTGTGCGGTTCCCCAGCAACTGATCAAGAAACTCAAAACAGAATCGAATATCTTTCATCTGTTTGGTCCACAGAAACAACATTTTGAAGGCAAACAATTTGCAGATGACGAAGAAGTTTAGCATGAAGTCCTACTGTGAAGGACACAGCAACCCAAAGAATTTTATGCAGCTGCATTGGCGCTCTGGTATAACGATGGGATAAGTACATCAACGTTGCTGGACACGCATTATCATCATCTACTGCACTGAATTCTTCCGATAATACAATAGGACAGTTCAATACGGCTGGTGTTTTCAGTATTTTGTTCATTTACAGAATGGAAATCTTTTCGTGTTAAGTGATTTTTTTCGTTTTGAGTTAAGAGAAAAGAAAATACATGGAAATACGTAGTAAATTGTCGGGACCGTTGCATTATTTCGGGTTAAATGTAATCTACTGTATATATATTATCGAAGTAGAGAGTTATATCTGTGATTTCGAAAAAGGTTCTATAATCAAATACAACAGAAATGGCCAACTTTTTTTAAAAAAATATCGAGCGTGCTAAATTACCCAAAATTGACTGTAGTCTAAGCAATTCAGACGTAGAAGGAAAGCAGTGATTGTCGGAATGTGCACAGAGTCGGTAGACCCTAGACACTAGACTGAAAATATAAACCTACAAGTGTTGTTTAGCGTAATTCGGAATAATTGTACCCATCTCATGACGCAGATACACCAAGAGTTTCAAAAAACATCCGGGTGTGTTGTTTCGAGGAATATCATTCGTAAAGAAGCTCATCTGTTTGGTTTTAATGTTCGTGCTTTCGCCCATGAATCTTTGATCACAATGTACAATCACGTTTCTCGGATACAATGGTACAAAGAAGATTGAGAATGGACAGTTGATCTGTGGAAACGGATTCTCTAGAGTTATAAATCAAGGTTCTCTTTGCCATTTGGATGGCAGGGTCTGAATCTGGCGTCTGATGGGAGATTTTCTCCTGCCCGCAATTAATTTGGACGAAGATGAAGTTATGGTCTGGTATTCTTGGTCCCAGTTCATGGTAACATGAACTCTGATGCCAACTGCACTATTTTGAATGACGGTGTGCTTTAAACTTTGTGGGTGCTCAACGGATTAGACACATGTTACTTCCAGGATAACAACGAGACAGTTGTCATTTTGCGAAGTCTACCATGGATTAGTATGGTGACAATAGAGTTATTCGAATGGGTAGGCCTACCCAAAGCGTAGACCCGAACAAAATCAAAAATCACTGGGGTGACTTGGATTGCTAAATTAAGGGATGTGATAGCGTCCAAAATCACTGAAGGGACTTACTTGTCTTTTGTAATCCAAATGGTGCAAGCTATCATAGAAGGACTTGTAGAAATCAAGGGCAGAAGTTGGTAATTGCTTCTAGGGGAGGTTCTATTAACTATTAAATGTGAATAAAAGTTTTTTTTTTCGATAACAGGTGTCTAAATACTTATTGGTAGATATTACACACACACACGTATATATATTATATAAAAATATTTTATACGTATTTTAAATTAGAAAAATTAATTTCAAGTAGAATACAGTCTTACTCTATTAACTAAACCTGCTCCTGTATGTTCTTGAGGGGCTGTACTATAATTCCAATCAATATCAGACTGGATAAAACTTCTCGCTGTTGTAGGAATATCAGTTACTTTAGGAGGTGATTTTCCTGCCTCTAGTAAGAGAACAGTCACACATTCTTTTTCAGCTAATCGAGCTGCTAAAACAGATCCTGCAGTACCACCACCCACTGAAAGAAATTGATACATAATATTGATAGGGTAAAATCTTAAGTATCTATACTTCACTTACATTCTCTCTTAACCGTGAATTGACCTCCAGCCATTTGAATAAGTTTATTTTTTCTTTGTAAATAATCTTCCTTTAACTAATTATTAAAGATATTCAGAAATGTTTGAAATTTTAAATATGGAAAAAATAAACATATCTTACAGCATATTAAACTAGAAATTAAAATTTTATATTGGACGTAGTTATGTATTACAAATTGTCAGTTTAAACAAATATTTATAATTAAACAATTATAAAAATTTCCGGGACTTTTTCCTTATAACCGTATAACTTCGCACTTTCTTTCGTAGCGATGCATTGCTATTAGATTTGTTTTTTGTTGTATGAAAGTATTTTATTGCTAGAGGAAACAAACCAAAATACGCCAGCTTAGCATCGAAAATGTAAGGTATGGTTTTAAAGGACATATGAACACTGTGTGTGTTGTGTGTGCTTCCGATTATTAATTTTACTTAAAATCTTTTACTTAGTTCCATTTTAAATTTTAAGGTTTTTTTTTTACTTTTCAGATTTACATACTATTTATTATATCGATATAAAATTAATGTTCATTTTTGTTTTTAATTTCTAAAAGATTTTAAATAAAATTAAATTTGTAAACAAAAAATTCTTTCTTTTGCTATCGAAATAATTATATTTTTAGTTCCTTCTTGAAAACAGTAAAATGCATAAGTAACACTCAACTGAAGTATTAGACGACAAAAAAATTCAAAACCTATGAGCTCTGATTCAAAATTTTAAAATCTAATTCTCATTTTTAAATTCTAAGAAAATTTTAATTTTGTAAGAAAATATAAAATGTCAAAATTAATTAGGAATTACTTTTTAATAAATTACAAATCTATAGCAATAAAAGAAAATGATTCATCTCCAGCCGCAATAAAAAAAGTCACAACTTACCGATAATGTAATCATAAGAGTCTTTGATTTCTAGCTTCGTTTTAGGGGTATGTTTCTGCCCCATCATGGAAAGCAAAATCATTGAGAGAAACTGGGAAGTGGCATAAGGAGTTGGATATGACGCCTCAAACGTCAGGTTATACGGAAGCGTAGAGTTCCACATAGTGATCTGAAAAAAGAATTTAATATATACATGTGGGAGACAACAAGGGGTCCAAGACGTGTTTGGTCTTTCTTTTATTTTATTTTAACATTAAACAAAAATTAATTAAAAAGGTAGAAAAGTTTTTACAGATAAGATTGACGATGATTTTCAGAAGGTAACGCCTGCTCGCGCACCTCTCGCGTTCTCCTTTCTCTCTGCTCTTTGCTCTTTCTACTCTAATTCTAAGTTTTTTCTCAAGAGTCTCTGCTTTTTTCAGTTTCAGTTCTGCTTTCACTTTGATGCGCCTGCGCGCGAAGACTGCTTGGTTTTGGCTGCATGCCACAACGGCCATTCTGACCGTACGCTGTCCGCAGCGGTATTTCCATGGAGACCAGAGGAGAATCTGAAACATACAAAAAAAAAACGGAACAGACAAGGACTATACGACAAATATATAGAGATTAAACATATCAAAATTTTTCTGAACTAAACAGTTTCTCCATCATGTGAAGGCACCTCTTCGACATCCGGAAGGTTCCACAGGAAAACATTGTGTTTCACCGGCATAAGAACATCTTTTTCAACAAGTTGATCTTTGGTTGAACGCATCTATATTTTCCTCTGTAGAGTTCTGGACGTCTGTTCAAAACGATTTCTCTTTTTCCTTCGCTTCCACTGCCAGGGCTGAAAGATCCTTTGGAGCAACACAGACCGACGATGTTTACTCTTCATAGGTAAAGGGTTAGGTGAGCGGGAGATGAATTCCACGGAACTCGTTTTCATGGCACCATTGGCTTTCTTACACAATACTATATCAGAACATTTTTCTCTTACAATACTCAATTTTAACTTAGTACTCTTAATGTTATTGCATTTATAATCCTTAATTAGAGAACTCGAATCATTTCTATTATTAAAGTTCTTAACATATGGCAAATCATAACTAGAGTTTTCTATCACATTTGAAACAGAAACATTTGGAAAAGAAACACCACTAGAATAAGCATAAGCATGAGCACCTAAAGAGGATTCACTTTCATTCAATAAAACATCGCTCTTTGCGTGGCCTAGTTTTTTTATTTCAGAATATACACTGGGATGTATAATAAATTCTTCGGTCAAGGTCGGTGATATTGCCGTTCCAACACTTAAGCTAGAGAGTGTTGATTAAGAGAAATATTTATGGGTTTAACTTCTACCATACGCTGTTCGCCAAAACATGAACTTAATGTTATGATTTCTTCGGAAGGTGTTTGCACTCTAATTAGTGAGGAATTTAAAACTGGGATCTGGCAACCTGAATCAATCAATGCTGTTACGGGCTGATTTTCCACAAAAATGTTTACGTATTGAAGATTTGCGCATTCTTCGCTATTTTGTTTTTCGCTCTCGACTTTCAAAGTATTCACATTTATTCTATTATGGATGTGATCATTAGATTCTTTAGGTTTAAAACGCTTCTCACAGTCTCTTGCGCAATGAGATGAATCGCCGCATATAAAGCATTTTTTATTTTCTCTTTCAAGATACTGGGGATAGTTCTCTTTAATCTTTGGTTTAAAGTTTTGTGATCTATTTTTAAAGGGGTCTTGGGTATATCCATAAGTAATAGGAATTTCTTTACGTGATCCGCTTCTAGATGAAATATAAATATCACACTCTTTAGCTAAATCAATAGGCCTAAACCAATCTTCTGCTTCTAGAATGCCAATATGAGTTGCAGTTTCCTTATTTAAAGTTTTGAACTGTTTCTCTTCGAATTTAGCTGCAGGATTTAAACTTAATGCTTTATTTTTAACCAATTGTAGTTCGATTTCTTTTTCTAATTTTGCTAACTGAAGTTTCGCGAGCTCAATTTTTTGTTCTGAAGTTACCTCTCTTTCGTTTTGCGATACTCTCTCATCTATACAGTTTTGAATTAAAGTTTTAACGAAATCTGGATCACTTTCAAATGTACTACTGTTCTCAATTTTAGTCTTTAGTTTAACTATAGTGTCAGTGCTTTCGACAGTACCGTCTAGCTCTTCAACTACTCTTATGAGATCCTCTTTAAGAGCGTTTTTATACATTTTAGAAATGGAAAGATCCTACCTTTTTTTTTTCTCTGGCTCCCTTGTTGCTCGCACGTACGATGTATCCAATGAAGAAAAATTTCGATTCCACTGATTTCACCTCTTCGCAGGTAATATCTTGAAATTGTAGTTCCGGCCTCTACACAGGCGGATTATTCACACTGAATTAGTTCCAACCTCTACACAGGCGGGATTTTCGTCGATGGGTTTTCCAACCTCTACACAGGCGGAATATTTGTCGATGGTTCGTTGCAAAATATACCTCTACACAGGTTATTTTGTTATTTGTTCCGACCTCTACACAGGCGGAATGAAGTTGAAAAATTCAACCTCTACACAGGTTGAACGAAGTTTCCGTAAAATGGCGGAGCGTCTCCTTCACGGACGCTGTTGTTCATTGTCCAGACTTTGGTTCAAAATCGAAATTTTGTCGATCCCGGCCGAACCCCCATAATTTGTGGGAGACAACAAGGGGTCCAAGACGTGTTTGGTCTTTCTTTTATTTTATTTTAACATTAAACAAAAATTAATTAAAAAGGTACAAAAGTTTTTACAGATAAGATTGACGATGATTTTCAGAAGGTAACGCCTGCTCGCGCACCTCTCGCGTTCTCCTTTCTCTCTGCTCTTTGCTCTTTCTACTCTAATTCTAAGTTTTTTCTCAAGAGTCTCTGCTTTTTTCAGTTTCAGTTCTGCTTTCACTTTGATGCGCCTGCGCGCGAAGACTGCTTGGTTTTGGCTGCATGCCACATACATGTATATATATATGTAGATATATACACTCATGAACAAAAAATTAGCGCAACCTAAAGGAGTCCTCAAAATGAAACGAAATTTTGCATACGTAATGAGTACTTTGATATAAGTAAATAATCAGAAAATCAAAAAAAAAAAAAAGGATCATTTATATTTCAGAGAAAAGGGCAAAAGAACGGAAGATTTAATACCCTGTTGAACCCCCTCTAGCGCGAATGCACGATGTGATATGATCGAGCATTGAGGCATACAAGTTCTGTATGATGTCTTGAGACATTTCATTCCATATTCGCTGTAACCTTGCCTTTAGTTCGTTCAAACTCGTGGGAGGCCCAACTCGCCATTCCAAATGATCCCAGATATGCTCAATTCGAAACAAATCTGGGGATCGGGAAGACCAAGGAAGGGTAGTAACAATGCGGAGAAAGTCTTGTGACACCCTTGCCGTGTGAGGCCGAGCATTTTCTTGTTGAAAAATGGCTCCTGGGAGCCGTTCCATGCGTCGCAACATATGTGGTTGCAGGATGTCATGGACCTACAGCTGGGCTTTCATAGCACCACGGATTAATACTAGGGGTGACTGTGTATTGTAGGCAATGACGCCGCATACCATCATACCAGCTGTAAGAGCGGTGTGTCGCTTTAAAGCAAAGGCAGGATTGAGGCCTTCACCACAGGTTCTCCACACACGAACACGATTGTCATCACTGCTGAGAGTTAATCTGGATTCATTGCTAAAGACGACCTGGTTCCATTCCGCTGCAGTCCAGTTTCCTCGTGCGTGGTACCACTCCAAATGGAAGCATCGATGGGTGGGCGTGAAAAGCAACACATGTATTGGGCGCCGCGATCCCAAATTTCCTTCAGCCAGGTGCTATCATATGGTTCGAGAAGACACAGGGGACCCTAATGAAGGTGCTACGTGCAAATCGAAGGCGGCCGATGAAACAGTTGGCTGTACGCGTGCATTTCTTAGGATGTGGCGGTCTTCGCGACGACTGGTCTGTCAAGGGCGTCCTGAGCCTGGTGTTCGTGTAAATGATATCTTTTGGATCCACTGGTCCCAACACTTCCTCACAATTCGATCAGAGCGGCCTAATTGACGAGTGACTCGCCTAGCTGACTACCCAGCTTCCATCATGCCGATGATTCTTCCCCTCTCAACCTCCGACAGTTGCTCATATTTTCTTCGAGAACGGCGTAATGGCATGTCTACTTCAGCTCTTCTTTTGTAAACGATTCAGCACACTCAAACAGCTTTAGTTACCAGTTTTATATTCCCCGGAGAACGACATTAAACGTCCTCTATCGGCTATACGTAATGCGCATTCAAGCTGCATTTCTAATAATTTGCATATCTCCCCGACTTGTACTTTCATGCCTAGTTTCGTTACGATCTCGCAATTATTTCTTGGGAGCTATTTTTTTTCCATGAGTGGCTGGCTCGGATGTAGTCCAATCTGTACGTCCAATTTTGGATGACAACATAAGCGAATTTTTTTAGCGATGTAGCGCACTTCTGGTTGAATGGCTACGTCAACAAACAAAACTGCTGCATTTGGAGTGAAGCTAATCCACAAGTGTATGTCGAAACACCGTTACATCCAGAAAAACTGACTGTTTGGTGCGCTTTATGGGCTGGTGATATCATTGGCCCGTACTTCTTCAAAAACGATGAAGGCCACAACGTTACAGTCAATGGTGATCGGTATAGAGCCATGATTACTAACTTTTTCATTCCTGAATTGAACAATCATGATGTCCAGGAGCTGTAGTTCCAACAAGACGGTGCAACATGTTACACAGCTCTTGCCACAATCGATTTATTGAAAGACAAGTTTGGTGACCGCCTAATTTCACGTTTTGGACCTGTGAATTGGCCTCCAAGATCTTGTGATTTAACACCGCTAGACTATTTTCTGTGGGGCTATGTAAAGTCATTGGTCTATGCCGATAAGCCACAAACGCTTGACCATTTGGAAGAGAACATTCGCCGTGTTATTGCCTATATACGACCACAAATGTTGAAAAAAGTCATCGAAAATTGGACGTCCAGATTGGACTACATCCAAACCAGCCGTGGCAGTCATATGCTGGAAGTCATATTTAAAATGTAATGCCACAAGATTATCTTTCGAATAAAAAAAATTCATGTCAATCGAATAATACATCGTTGTTTTTTTGCAATTTAAAGTTCTATATCTCTAAAAAAACACCCTTTATTACAAAGTCTTGCTCTCTCATGTAACCTGATAAAAATGTTTAGCCTGAAATACATGAAAATAAGCTGACGATTATGTAACTAAATCCTATGAAAACGAAGAGAAAATATCTGAAAAAATTATGTTCACAAGAAATTTTTGGATGGTAAAATGACTACAATACTGAAATAAATTTTCGGATATTTGAAGCTTTTTGTTAAAAGAAGCATGGTGATTCTTTCAAACAGGGTTCTTTGCTCTAATGCTTCTTTCTAAAAAATGTGTCCTTAAACGAGAATTTCCCATGAGATGATTCTAACCTCCAGTGAATGAATGAATATTTACGTCACACTATTCAGATGCAAAGGTCTTCCCAATGCGTCTAATGGTGTAGGAGAAACGGAAGGAAGACTAGCTATTTTCAAAATAACTCAACTAATTCCCAGTACAACACAACACAACAACACAAATTCAACTTACCAAAGTTAAGAGATGCACCCAATTATCAAATATGAAGAGCTATAACGAGGTACGCGAGATATGAGAAGACTTTCAATAATTAGAACACTTACGTTAATTCAATACCTTTTACTTCTTAGCAACCTAATCTAGCTTAATTCTTAAGTGACAGATCGTCAACTTAAATATTACAATTATCAGCTACTAAATACCTACGCCACACTTAAAGTTTCTTCATCACTGCTCCCGTTAGCAGTCTACCCTTCTAACCTGAAAGCTTATACTTCATATACTAGTCTTAATTTGCATGATCACGTTTTCTTCTTCGGGGAAAAGCTTTATAATAAAATAATTTTTAAAGACCCAATATTCTCTCCCCCAAGAGGACTATTAGTGGAAAGAACGCGGATAAACCCGTCACAAGGTATACTAGGGCATTTGATGATGGACCTCGCAATTCTGAACCATGGTCAAGTGACGAGGACAACACCTGAGCTGACACTCCCTTTCCTAACTCCCACACTAACGGGAAGATGTTTGAGCATCGACAGATTTTGCGTGCATTACCCCTTTGCACAGCGGGTCTTCAGTGGTACTAGGTTCGAACTCATGACCTCACTAAACTTCTACCTCCAGATATCCCCGAATAATATTTTTTATAATTTCAGTTAGTTCAGTTAGTTTTAGTTAGTTCACTGTAATCCTGTGGTAACACGAAAATTCCAACATCCTTCTTATCTGTGTGAATCTAAATAATTTAAAACTTCAAATGCTTCCCTTCATTTCAGAAATTTTCGCAGACATGATTAAGCAAGGGTAAAATGCTAGGGAGGGAAATAATTGTGTTTAGTCCTAGCTATAAAAAGTACAAGAAATATTATAAAAAAATTAAGTCAATTCCTAGGTCAACAACAAATAAATTCTTTTAGTCACTTTTATTAAATAGTTACAAATGATATAAATATGTATATACATACGCAGAATCACAATATTAAGTGACAAAATAGAAAATGATTTTCTTTGCAATTTTTTATTTTTCCTTCCTATATAGGGTGTTGAACTATTTTCAGTTTGCTTTTGTTACTACTTATCCATTCATTAAATGTTATTATTCTAATAAAATAGTTTAGTAAAGAAAGAAATAATTAATATTTGAAAAAAACTGTATTAGCATCAAGTGTCATCTACTAAAAATTTAAAAAATGCATTTGAATTTGAATGGAGTAATTGAAAGTATTTCATTAAAGATTGAAAATTTGAACAAAATATAAATATATAGGGAAAGAGCGAACTAATTGCTGGAATTGAAAAATAGGGCATAAAATGCATGCTTATCCTTCCACTGTCCGATTTAGTTAAAGAATACAACTAGAAATGATAAAATTTTAATTAACCCCCAGTATGGTTAAGTAAAAAGTATTTACTCTCGTACAAAAATTCCCAGCCAAAACATAAACTGGAACGAAATTGTGCAACTAGTAAGAGTAGATACACAAAACATACCCTCTGTCGCGGGGAATGTGGCCGCGGTAGCCGAGTGGTATAGGTATCGGATCGTGGCTTGCCTGGTCACGAGTTTGAGCCCAGTACCACTAAAGACCCGCCGTGTAGGGCAGCGATGCACGTTAAATCTGTCGAGAGCTGAAACGTCTTCCCGTTGGTGTGGTGTGGTAGTTAGGAGAGGGGGGTGCCAGCTCAGGTGTCGTCCACGTCACTTGACCATGGTTCAAAATTACGTGGTCCGTCGCCAAAAGCCCTCGTGTAGCTGAACAGTGTGACGTTAATATTCAATCAATCAATCAATCTGTCGCGGGGAATTAATGTTTCCAGACAAAATAAAAAGGGGCTAGACCAGTGCTTCTCAAACTTTCGATACTGGCGCGACCTTTTTCAATCACAATTTTTATCGCTCCCCCCTTATACATTAGTAATGTACTGAATGCAATAATAATGCACTTTTTTTACGCTAAAGCAACAATCTTTATTATAAACCGTACAAATTCATGACATAAGTATTAAATTTTGTATATGTTGCTTTAAAGCAAAAAAAAATTAAGTAATAGGATAATTATCATGTTATTTTTCCTTTCTTTAATTTTTAAATTGGAACATATTGCAAAATGCGGTGGCTGCTTAGAAGACAAAATATAAATATCAGCTTTTTTTTAGAATGAACTCAGAGGGTCAATTTCTAACCATACGCATTCCTTTGAAAAATTTGCCCATGGAAGTCGCTAATACTTATTAAACTTGTTCTTAATTTAGTATTAACTAATTAGTTATAAAATATTCTGTGCAGCACTGATACATTAAAAGTATACCGGCTGAAGTACCCACTATTCGCCCGAGTTCATTTATAAGAAAATAAAACATTATTGATATAATCGCTGAATTTTAAAAAGAGTAAAGCCAAGTGCGCGAGAATGTTAACAAAAAAATAAAATGATTTTTTTTAAATCATTGCTCAAATTATAATTAGTTTTAAGCGAACTGTAATTTTAAGCCTCACAGAATTAGCATTTAGAATTGATGTTGAATAATGAACAATAATATAAAATTCCGATGAAAAATAATAGTATTATTTTTAATATTTAAAATGAAAAGACTTCAACATGTTTTAACCCTGGAGCAAGCACGCACTCGATACTAATGGTCGAGTTGGATTATTGAGTCACCCCAAACCTTTTTATATAATTATTTTTATAGTACACAATAAAAATCGTAATTCCAGTGAATAATTTAATTAAGAGAAAATATACTCACCTACTTTCAATGACACAGAAAATATTTTGGAAAATAAGTTATCACACCGGGGGAACTCAGTCAAAACAAGTACTTTAAGATTGTAAAAAAGCGTTTATCACACACACACACACTCCCAAAAAAGAGGCAGATATGCGACAAATATATTTTAGTTCACACGTTAAGACTGTCAAGCAGGAGAATAGTGTCAGAGCCATTGGTAACAATTAAACAGTTTTGCCATAATTACCGATTTCGTGTACTCTGTGCTCGGTGTGACCGCTCCGGATTAAAAGTGTTTTTATTACAATACGGATGTTCTAAAAAAATTATGTAAAATGTTTTTCATTATGCTTTATATGTTTGGGAGTAACTCATAGAAATAAATCTTGGCCAAGTAATCCTTCAAAGTGCTCTCCGTGCTTTTCCAAAAATCATAAGAATATTTTACAAGGATAAAATCGTAGCAGAAATAGTTTATTTACAACTTCCCTAAATGAAAAAACAAATACATAAGAGCAGGGACGTAACGAACCGTACAAGTAAGTTCGAAGGTCAAACCGCAACAAATACATTCTGCTGCCTACAGCTGATGACAATAATATAACAGTGATGAATTTTTTATCTTCCTAAAAATTTTTTTTCATCATGGGTCTGGGTTTTGTTTTTTCTCATTTTGGTTTGAAAAGAAACCGTATTAAAAAATCTCTCATCATGGGATTACGGCAAATCAAATAAAAGGTTTTTATTTGGTTACAGTATCAAAGATAGCTAAAATGAGGTTTTGAAGTAGAAGCTTTTATTTTTTTATGACATAATATCGCAGATGATATACATAAATTATATCAGTGTAAATGTGTATTTTTTATTATGTCAGAAAGTGTTTTGTTTTACTTCATTCCAGTAAATAATTTTTTTTAATCTTTTATTTTCGATATGCTCGCCCCTCCCTTGTACGTTTATCGCGCCCCCCAGGGGGGCGCGTCCCACAGTTTGAGAAACACTGGGCTAGACGCATACAATTTACCCTAGCAGAAGCGTATGCATATTTCTACATGTTCCAGCTGATAAAATATTCGCAATAAAAAAAATTGAATTTCCCATGTTATTTTTCAACTGGAAATATTGTAATTAAAGAAGAAAAGTGGGATAAAATAGATATAATCTACGTTCTTAAAAGTGAAAGTAAAAAAAACTATCTCTTAATAACAATAAAAATTAATAGTTATCTTATTTTTTCTTTAATTAGTGCTCCACGTGACTGCCTTTTTACATTACCCTAATAAATGCATAAATTAAACCATTATGCCAGTAGCGCTTGCCACACCAGCTGGCGTAGTTTGTTGACAATGGGTGTGACAATAGTAAATATTATAACATGCTTCTCATTAAACTTAAAGGTATTTTTTTAAAAATAAATATTTTTTGTTGCAAATCAAATCGTTTGAAAAATAGTTTTGTGCACACAGAATTTGAATTTTCGTAAATATAAATTCTAATCTTGAGTCGGAATGGCAAACGATTATTTGAAATTTTGAGCAAACTTGAAAAATAATCTTTTTTTTGGATATTACAATTTCGTTGGTAATGTTACATCATGTGCGTTACTTTAAATTTAAAAAGGTGTAGATTTTTAAATAATTCATAACTTTCTGAAAATATTTTTTAAAAAAAAATACACCTTTTAAAATATTTGCAAGATAAGACTATCATCGAAGGTTTTGTATCCACTTCATTTTGATGCAGATAACTTTTGCTAATGTGTGGATACTATGTTAATATTTATTACTAAATATTTCTATATAACCTATTTTTATTTTGAAAGTAGAAAGATTTTTTGTTTAATTTAAGTATTAACGTAAAATATTTTTAATATTACAAGCTATACCAGAAATAGTGTTTTTTATAACCTCAAAATAGCATTGAGGATATACTAAAGATCATAACAGAAATGTATAACTAAGCTACAGAACTGTCGAAAAAATACCGTAATTAAATCATACAAAATAATTATCAATCATTGAAAAATATTGATTGCCGCTTTCGATAATAATTCACGACCGATGTCAACTTTACGATTTTCTTTAAACAATAAATTCAATCAAAGCCATAAAATTGCTTAAAAAATCTGCAGTACACACAAAGTACATATATATATTATTTTGGAATTCCAAACAGGGCTTTTCTAAAAAAATTTAAATTAATACAAGACAGTATTAAAATATGGAAATGTTACAAATAAAAACATAAAAAAATTAAATGCAATCTTACTTGTGTGCTGAATTAGCTATCTCTGATATAGATATTTTCTCTTTGATAGAAAATATTTTATCAAAATTAGAAATAAAAAAGAATGCGAATTTAAAAAGAATTCTTCACAGAGAGTTTCAACGATTCATTATCTTTTTTAACTTCACTTTATCATGAAGCGTAGTTAATGTTTCCAGATGCATTTAGTTCTAAAGACTCATCTTATCAGATATGTTGAGAGACTTACATAGAAACAAAAGTAGGTAAAAAATAGACTAAAAGCTATTTATTCATAAATTTTCCGTGACTTGTAAGCAAAATTTAGAGCACCATGATATACACAACAAAATAACGACCTTATTAAATGTATTTACGTGTGAATTTTTTCTTTCTATTTTATTCGTAACGTAGATAAAAACCAATTTAAAAAAATAGGCAGGTAAATGTAACAGAAAGTATTTATTACATATAAAAAGAAATTCACACATATCCGTAACGAAAATATAAAATGGTGAATTCATTTGTGTTTAAATTTATTTGTTTGCTATTTTAATCTTTTTTTTTTTTATGTTCTAACGTTATTTTTTCTGTATTGAAATAAATTATTTAAGTTACAGGTTATAAAATACTGTAAAATATCATTCTTAATTCACAGTTTATTAATGATACGTTTATTTTATAGTTATCTGAATGCTTTCCTTCCTTTTTAAATTTTAGATCTTTGCTCTTATTTTAAGCTTCAAATGTATTGTAATTTATATTCTGATAAACAACTTTTATATTGTAATCCATATATATATATATATATATATATATATATATATATATATATATATATATATATATATATATATATATATATATATATTGTCTGTTGAAAATAAAACTCCTTTAGGAAATATTTTTTTGAAAATTTAAGCACCTAACAAAAAGATTTTTGTTTGAATTATTTTATACAATTTTTTATTTCCCCAATAACTTTGATACTATTCAATTCAAAATGAGAATAAAATAAATTCTATTTTACTAAAGAAAGAGAGACAGAGAGAAGGAAAACGGAGTATATATATATATATAAGTTACAGTGGATCACAAAAGTGTTCATACACTTGCAATTTCCAATAAAATTTAATGTTTTTGACTAATAAAAATTAATATATTGGAATTGTAATTTTTTAATGATGTATCCAGTTTGTTCTTAACGAAATGACATAATCAAATTTTTAAAAATAGTATATATATAACTCACTTTTTATAAAATTAATAATCAAAAAGGTACTAACAATTACGCCACAAAAGTCTTCGTACACTTAAAAATCTCAACATAGCTTTAAATATTGTATTTCGTTCTCAATTTAGTACTTAGTAGGATACCTGTACGTGTCCAAAACAACTTTTAAACGTCTTGGTATGAATTTAATCAGTTTTTTGTAATTTCTGCCTCGATTTTTGAACATTCTTCTATTATTGTTTTTACTTAACATGATGTGTTTATATGACATGTTTTCTTTTTTTTTACATCAAAATCTCACCAAATATGTTTTATTGGGCTAACTAAAGAGATTGAGGAGGTTGTTTAAGAATTTTGACACATTTATAGATACCAGCGGAGTAGATTGAGAGCAGTGCGCTCGGCGTTATTATCCTGTTAAAAATTGAAGCCGTCTCCTATATACAAATTTTAGGCGGATAACTTAAAATTTATCTTTAAAATATTTAAAAAGAGCTCTTGATTGAGAATACTATCAAAAAATACCAAATTACTTAATTCTAAGGCCGATTTACACCCCAACGCAAGAACACTTCTACCTCCATAGTTCATTGATCAAACTAGATTCTTGGGATTAAGTTTCAGAATATACAAAATTGATTGGGATGACAGAAAATTCAACATTTTTGATTCCGATGGGCATATAATAGCTTGTAAATGAAAACTTGAGGAATTTAATCCCATGCATTTATGTGGAGAGGGAACTCTTCCACCTCTCCATGCTTTAGTATGAAGGTGGAGATGTTCTTGCGTGGGGGTGTAAATCGGCCTCAGAATTAGGTAATTTGGTAATTTTTTTTTAATATTATTCTGAATTATGAGTTCTATTTAAATATTTTAAAAAGAAATTTAAATGTTCCGCCCAAAATTTGGATATAGGAGACGACCTCATTTTGTAACAGGATACTGACGACGAGCGCCCTGATCTCAATGAACGCCACTGGTATCTCTATAACTGTGTCCGAATTCTGAAAAACCAACTCAATCACTTTATTTAGCCCATTCAAATATATTTGGAGAGATTTTGATTTTAAAAAAAGAAAACATGACACATAAACACATAATGTTAAGTAAAAACAATAATCATAGAAGAATCGTAGAAAATCGATGCAGACATTACAAAAAACTGATTCGATCTATACCATCGATCTATACCAAGACGTTTAAAAGTTGCTGTGGGCGCTAAAAGATATCTCATTAAATACTAAATTAAGAAAGAAATACAATATTTAAAGCTATGTTGAGATTTTTGTTAAGTGTACGAAAACTTTCGCGGCGCAATTTTTAGTAGTTTTTGATTAATATTTTTAAAAAATTGATTATGTCATTTCATTAAGAACAAGTTGTAGATAGCATTAAAAAATTATAATTCCAATGTATAAAACTTTATAGTCGAAAACATTACATTTTATTGTAAATTGCAAGTGTATGAACACTTTTGTGGCCCACTGTGTATAATATAAATATTATATAAATCGTAATTATTATACAAATAAATACATTCGAAAATTTTGCTGAAGAATATGTACAACTATAATTAGCCATAATGATTTGTAAAATATTTTAAGTCGTTTTATTATTTGTCAAAAAAGACAGAGTAGGGAAAAACACTGTAACTTACCAGGAATAGTTTATATATTCTTCCTTGTTTTCGTTGCTCCTAAAATTTTCTAGACAAAAATGAAACAGTTTACGAGTTTCCGCTTAGTCAACTTCACAGTACGTCCAGACGATATGTTGAAATTTAAAAAAGAAAAGAGTTGTTTATTCATTCGTCCATGAATCGCACAAAGTATTTGTGCTTAGTCAACGCGATAATTAAAATCTTTCTTCAGTTTTCTTTTTAAAAATATTTAAGTAGATACTAGATTAAAATATCAGTTTTTACATTCATATGATTCAAATAAAAAAAATAAAATCGATTTTATTCCAATTTTTAGTGCTGCATTATTTCTCAAGGTTCCACTTGGGTGTTTCAACAGCTGATCTTGTTTGGTGGATCTACAGGTGGTAATCTGATGCTTTGATTAATTCTGTGAAACGATTACATGCTTAGTGAGGCAGAAAATAAACTTATCTGTTCTTCTTAAAAAGGAGTCCTAATTTTATGTGATCTGAATGTTTGAAAATATTTCGTAAATTATTTTTATTTCATGGTTTATTTCAAGTATTTCTAACTTTTAGAAATAAATAATTTAAATATTTTGTTTCATTATATTTCTAAGTCTTCATACATTTGTTACCCAAATAATAAAACTTATTATTATAAGAAAGAAATCTTAAAAAATGTTAAGTAAAAAATAATAACATACTCCTTAAAATCATTTTTTATCATTTACATGATCAAGAATTCGGGCTTGTGAGATTTTCCGTGTGTTTCATAATGAATTTCTTTCAAAGTGGATATTTATAGAAATTTTTACTAAATAGATCATTCTTCATTTTTTGTATTTTTTGAAAGAAAATATAAACTACTCTTATTCTTAAAAAAATAAACATTTTTCTTTTAGCGTATTTTAATAATCGTTGCTTGACGGAAAATATTCGAAAAATATATAGTATAGTTTTTTTTTCCTTTATTAAAATAATCTTTGATGGAAAAGATTACATTCATTATATGATCTGCATTAATTTTTATAAAAAACTGAAAAAATGTATATATAAATGATGTAATATTATATTATATAATATATATATATATATATATATATATATATATATATATATATATATACACTGGTGTGCAAAAATTAAGGACGAAGTCGAAAAATTAGCATATCAGCTGAACGAAGAGGCAGAGTGGACAGAAAGACCAATCAGGAGATTAAGTAAGGTGATGTACGGTAGCACATGCGCAGATATGCAGGTAGACGTAATGGGGGAGTGTCTGAGTAGTATAAAGCTTGTTGTCGGTGCAAGATCAGTATTCCTTGCAAAGAGATTGCACGCCGTATAGCAGTTAAAATCACACCGAGTTACTGCCTCAGCGAGAAATGGCGAATAATCAATCTGTTAGACGACATCTGGATGCTTTTACCCGAGGTCGAATCATTGGGAAGTTGGGGGAAGGCCGCAGTGTGACAAGTGTGGCTGCAGAGTTCAGAATTGCTCACAGCATCGTTTCATGACTTTGGAGACAATTTCAAACTACAGGAACAGCTATCCGGGGGTTCAGTAGTGGTCGTCCACGAGGAACCACACCCGCAGATGACCGGTACGTTGTCTTACAGGCCTGAAGAAAAAGGCGGCAGACAGCGGGAGAAATCGCTAGACACACGACACAGGTGACTGGACGACCGATATCGCGTTTTACCGTGGCCAGAAGACTGCACGGTGGTGGTCTGTTTGCACGACGCCCTGCACGGTGTGTACCTTTAACGCCTACCCATCGGAGAAGGCGTTCTCTGTGGTGCCGGGAACACCGGAATTGGAGAGACAATGAATGGGGACGAGTACTCTTTACAGATAAGAGCAGATTCATTTTGAGTAGCGATTCTCATCGCATACTCATCTGGAGAGAGCGGGGAAGCCGCAATCATCCCTCGAACATCATTGAAAGGGACTGGTATGAAGGTCGCGGTGATCTCGTTTGGGGAGGCATCATGCTTGGTAGTCGTACAGACCTTCACATCTTCGACGCAGGCTGAGTCAACGGGAACCGTTATTGTAACGAGATTCTGCTTCCATATGTGCGTCATTTTAGAGGCGCTATGGGTCTGCAGTTCCTTTTCATGGACGACAATGCACCATGTCATCGCACAGTAGCGGCCGAACAGCTCTTAGAGAGTGAGGATATTGAACGTATGGATTGGCCGGCATGATCTCCGGATCTCAATCCCATCGAGCATGTATGGGATTTTCTAGGCAGACGCTTGGCAGCTCGTACCTTACCACCAGTAACGATTCGGCAGCTTCGATTGGCGCTGTAAGACGAATGGGCAGCAATGCCTCAACAACTCATTGACACCCTCATTCTCAGCATGGGCAGACGCTGTGAAACCTGCCTAGCAGTCAGGGGAGATCATATCCCCTACTAAAGACCGGATGTTTCTTGCTGGACATCCATCACAGGGATGTTTCTGCCTTCAGTCGCATTGCGCTCCATGCTACTTTTTCAATCAAGCTTCTTTTTATCCCTCTGATTTCTCTTTTAGTAAGTGTTGCTTACATATTACACATGTCCTTACGTATTGGGGATCTTATGGTATCAAATGTGTTTATTTGGAAAGCGGATTTTTGTACAAAGCTATATTGAAAAAACCGTCTCATCCTTAATTTTTGCACACCAGTGTATATATATATATATATATATATATATATATATATATATATATATATATATACATATATATATATATATATTTATATATATATATATAAGAAAACTTATAATGTGCCATATTTTGTCGTGGCGAGTTGTTGATTTTAATACGAACAACGCAAGGAAGGGCGTGGCCGGTGGTGGGTGATTCCCGTATCACGAGGCGAGTGTACGATTACTGTAGAATAGACGAGGCAGATTGTTGAGTTTATCCATTTTATTCAACATTTAGACTTTTCCACATCACAAGAAGCAAATATAATGGCACGAACAAAGAACAGGAAACAGACAACGCGCGGCAGCCGGCAGGCTACATATTTTCAGCAAAGAGCAGAAAGCGAGTGAGTGATCTTTCCAGAGCCTGGCTATTTATATTCAGTGGGGCATCACGTGATTTAGGAGGTGGATGGATGTAGTTTTAACAAACCCCGGTAGGCGGGTAGCCAATTAAATTAATTACACGGTTGTCCTGAAGGACTGGGCATTAAATAATTCAAGAGCTATTACCGTTTAAATTATTGGAATTATTATATATATATATACAGTGATATACGCGTTTAACGCGAAAACGTTAAAGTATCCGACTACGTTCTGTAACGTTTGAAAGAATAACGGTAGCGTATTCTTGGTTAATTTAAATATGGAATTTATTTACGTCACAACTATTGAGAATTATTTACTGAATGATACATTAAAGTTATTAAACTTAATTATAGATTGATAGAGTCCAATATTTTGTGAGAGGAGGATTCGTTGGCCACCTCTCCCGTGTAAGTTCAAAGCATCTCTCCTCTCTCATCTTCCGGTCGACGGTGTTCGATTCCTCGTTGGTCAAAAAGGGGTTGCGCTGCAGCTGCAAGATGCACGTGTAGGTGTCGGGTCCACCAAGGATTTCGACCGCTGCTGGGAGTGGCTACGTTACAGATCTCACCCTCTCTTATAGAACTTTTCCGTTGAGAAAAATTTAATGGAATGACGATGACAACTGCCACATTACCGACACATCCATTCATCAAGCATCACTATATTTCTGAGCTGCAATTTTAACTACTAAAAAAACCGCTATACTAAATTTACATATTTCTAGTAAGTGAGTGTTCTTGCTAGGGAACTTACACAAATCCATATTACGAAAATGATCAATAACAATATAAGAAAACATACTATAGCATTATATAAAAATATAAACACTCCTATCTCAATGCCTATTATCAATTATACTAACAACATGTTACATCAAATACTAGTGTAAGACCTTACACATAAAATATTCTTCCCCACAATACTTAATAAAAATTATACTAACGACATGTGTGTGTGTTGATATGATATGCAAAGTGTACAACATTACACACAAAATATTTTTCACAATATGCCTCTTGCGTAAACTAATTAATCATGTATATTTTAAAACCCGATACAAAAAATTAAGCATATTAATATATTTGCTTTTCATGACTTTATGTTTTGACACGCATCTCCATTCGATATGATATACAGTACTAGTAAATAAATAAAATTAACGCAATTATTAACCCTTAACTAAAAAAAACATTATATGCAACAATTATTATTCATGAGCAAGAGAACATTGTTAACAATTCCTAATTATCTATCACCGATCTGCTGAGACTATCTGCATTTTTGTGACTTTTACCCGACCGATGTACAATTCTAAAACTATACGGTTGCAAAGCCAAAGCCCATCGCATCAATCTAGGGTTAGAACTAACGTTTCTATTCAACCACACCAACGGGTTGTGATCAGTCATAACTAAAAATGAATTTCCATCTAAGTAATAATGTAACCTTTTAATTGCGAAAACAATGCTAGCACATTCCTTCTCCGTCATACAATAACGCTCCTCTACCTCTGAAAATTTCTTACTCAGGTAAAGGATTGGATGCTCCTCACCTTGTTCATTTAATTGGGTTAAAACTGCTCCCATACCTGCGTTTGAAGCTTCCATTTGAACAATGAATTCTCGTTCAAAATTTGGCGCGTACAAGACGGGCTTATCAATTAGCTTCCATTTTAGATTTGAAATGCGTTTTCACACTCGGTCGTCCACGTAATTTCTCCCTTCTTTGCTCTTCCCTTCAACGCGTCCGTCAACGGAGCAGGGATTACCGAAAACAGATTTATATGTTTTTGGTAATAACCCGCTAGACCTAAGAAGGCACGTATTTGAGTTTTCGTGCGAGGGGTAGGGAACTCTAGAACAGCCTGGACTTTGACCTCGGAAGGGGCGCGAAAACCCTGATCCACAATGTGACCCAAAAATTTGACATTTTGTTGAGCAAACTTACACTTTGAAGGCTTTATAGTTAACTTAGATCTCTTTATTCTCTGCAGAACCGTTTCCACATGTTTAAGGTGCGACTCCCAAGTATCTGAGAAAATTGCTATATCGTCTAGATACGGGATAACGAAATCCTCTAGTCAGTTAAGTAATTCAGCCATGAGTTTACTAAAGAAATATGGAGCATTCTTTAATCCGAAACTCATCCTTAGGGGTCTGTATGTTCCAAAGCTAGTACAGAAAGCTGCGTCTCGCTGTGCAGTTTTACTCAAAGGTGATATCCAATATCCCTTAGATAAATTTAAGACGGTAATAAATTTAGCCGCCGATACTTTTTCTACGTGTTCTTCGATATTCGGAAGGGGAAAATATATATATTCCGTTCTAATGATCCCGTTTAATTTCCTGTAATCAATACATGGACGAGGTTCTTTCCCAGCTACCTCAACTAAAATCATAGGGGACATGTAATCCGATTCTCCTACTTCAATGATTCCTAATTTTAACATTCGGTTAATTTCGTTTTTTAAGATTTCATTTTGTCGGTGCGACATTCGATAGGGCTTCGTCCGAACTGGTTGATCGCTAACTAACTGGATTTCCTGTTCAACCAGATTAGTTAAATCGGGATTGTTTGAAAAACATTTTGAGGATTTATTTAATAATTCGCGCAGTCGATCCATTTGTTTGACGTGAAGGTGTTTGTTCAACTCGCTAACCTGGATTACGTCTTCGAAATCATAAACGAGAGAATTGTTTTCTAAGTACGGGATTTCTAATTCCTGGTCTGCGAGAGAGTTTTGCATTTCATCATTAATAATTACGTTACCGTGTTCTGGCCTTTTGTAATATGGTTTTAGCATATTTATATGATAGTTTTGAGATGTTTCGCGTGTGCCGGGGATTTTAACTAAATAGTTCGTTTCCAAAATTTTATTTAAAATTGTCCCAGGACCTATCCACTGCACTGCTAATTTATTTGCTCTGGATGTAGCTAACACTAGGACTAAATCCCCATCCTTAAATTCACGTTTTACTGCATTTTTATCATACCAAGTTTTCCGCTTTTAACTTGCATTTCCTCCATTTTATTTATAGCTACTTCTTGACATCTTTTTAATCCATTTATTAACTTAAACATATATTCAGTGACGAGATCACTTTCTTCTTCCGATTCCATCCAATGTTCCATTACTAACGTCTCTGGAGTTCGCAAATTTTTCCCATACACCAACTCTGACGGTGTATACCCTGTACTTTCGTGAGATACAGTCCGTAACGCTAAAAGAATGGACGGAAGATGTTTGTCCCATTCGAAGCCTGCATCTAAACATAAGACTCGTAAGAGTCGTTTCAACGTTCGATGAAATCGCTCAACAGGGTTACTCTGTGGATGATACACAGAACTATGCCTGACAAGTATTCCGAATCCTTCAAAAAACTCGGTAATCAGAGCACTAGTAAAAGAAGTACCCTGGTCACATTGTATTTCACGGGGAATCCCCATCCGACTAAAGATGTTTTACAGCGCATCTGTGACACTAACGGAAATAATATCAGTCACCGGAATAGCTTCAGGGAATTTGATGACATGCAATTGGCCGTGATAAGATATCGATTCCCTTTAGATGTGATCGGGAGAGGCCCACATGCATCAATATTTAGCTTAGTAAAAACCTCCTGAATAACAGGGACCAATTTTAGTGGAGCTTTCTTTTTATCATTGGGCTTTCCAGCCCTCTGACACTGATCGCAAGTTTTTACAAACTGTTTCAAATCTCTATAGCAATTCGGCCAGTATTAATATCGGTTTAATTTGTCTTTGGATTTCGTAATTCCCAGGTGTGCAGATGTTCCCTCATGACACAAGGATTTAATGGGGTCGCGCAACTCTTCCGGCACTACTATTAACTTCACCACGTTACCTAACTTATCTTCGCGATTTCTGACCAATAATTCCTTCTCTAGCGAATAAACCTGATTGGTAACCTGCACTTGACTGGCTGCCTGTTCGTATAAGAATTTAATCTCCTCACATTTTTTTTGAGCATTGATTAAATTTTCTCGCGTAACCCTTAGCAGCGCTAATTCTGGAACATATTCCTGGAGTGCAGGTATTAAAATTTCGTCCTCTTCATCCGAAGAATCAATTATAGCCTCATCTTCCCCTTTCTTAGCATCAGCACTATCTATTCCCCTTTCTTCTCTAGCCGCTTTGACTTGAGACCTTGTTTGGACCGCATTCAGTATTTCGACTGGCAGGAAATTATAGCCTGAATTTCCTTTTATTAGCTCGGCCTTTTTATTTCCAAGCAAATATCGACCGTGTTGATTTAAGTGATTTCCACAAACCGCTGTCTTAGTTTGCACCGTTCCAAAATTTCTGGAAATTTCCACGACCGCCAAAGGTAAACAAACCAATTCTGGGCTTAACGGTTGTTTTACCCAAACATTTTCACCAGAGAAAGAAGAAAGATTTATGTATTTTGCACATACTAAATCTATTGTTGCTCCCGTATCTCTAAGAATGTCTATCTCGTGACCATTCACAGAGCCCTTTGTTGTATATGAATTAAGAAAACCCGGGTTTTTATTTCTTTCAATATTATTGAGAGTTTCCATCGTTTTGTTTTTTTATTAATTCAGGGCAAACGGCTTTTATATGTCCAGGCATATTGCAATGATAACATCTCTGTATCACGCGTTTTTCAAAGGTTCTCTTTCTAGTACTCTCCAGAACAGAAGCTCCTAATCTGGTTGAAGTTTTCCCAAATCTATTTTCCTTTTCCTTGACCCCAGAGTATGTCAAAATTTTATCATTCCTGCCCAACCTATCCATGGGTTTCGAATTTACCTTTCGGACGTCCTCATAATTATCAAAGCGTTCTGCTATTTGAGCAGCTGATTTAAGGTTTGCCCAATTATCTAAAAAATGATCTTTCATACTATGATTGGCGCGTTTTTTTAATTGATCTACCACCATTAGATCTTTAAGATCTTGAAGCGTATTTATTTCTATATATACATATATATATATATATATATATATATATATATATATATATATATATATATATATATATATATAAGCCAAACAGCCACTCATCTAGATAATTCGTAATTTTCAAAAGCGAATTCCCTTCCAGGTGCTATCATTTTTTCTGGGTGTTGGACATATTTTGCCGCAAGACCTCCAGACTTAACTTGAATCGTTTTAAGTAATAATTTCTTTACATAATCATAATTTTCGGCTTGTTGTCCGGTTCGCGAGCAATAAATTGCACGATCTCTAGAGGTAACAAACCCAATAATTGCCCCACCCACTCTTTCTTTTCTATTGCCGCCCTTTTAGTTTGGCGTTCAAAGATCACTAGATATAAACTAATATCTGACTGCTTAGTATGGAAATCTAGGATCAATTTTTTAAAGTTTAAATTAGAGGTTACAGAACATGTATTTGTAGAATCGTTTGGTTCATCGTTTACCCTAAATCCGGATTCCATTTTAAACCTTTCTAAATTAAATTTCAGCTGTAATTCTTTCTCTTTTAACGCCTGCTCCGTTATTAACTCCTCCAATCTTATTTTTTCAGCCCTTCCTAACTCCTCCAATCTCATTTTTTCAGCCCTTTCTAACTCCTCTAATCTCATTTTTTCAGCCCTTTCTAACTCCTCCAATCTTTTTCCATTTGCAATGATAGTCTCATTAAGACTTCTACATATATATGTCGAAATACCATTTACAGTGGGTGATCGGTTAAAGAACATATACCGTTCCAAGACTATGTTCGCTATCCGAATTGTTCGTTAACCGATCATCTATTCACCATAGAATCGATTCACCATGTGAAATCGATTAATTCGTTCTGGAGACCCTAAAAATAAAATTTTTAAAAATGTATAATTTCCTAGTAAGTTTAAAAAAAATAATACATACATATAGTCATATTAATCAGTCCTTGTCATTTTTTGCTTATGGGGCGTTGAAGAACATGTCCAATGTCGATTGCTTTTCTCTGTTTATCAGGGTTTTCAGGAAGTAATTAATAGCATGGTTGTTGTAAAGATCCCCAACCCTCTACTGACATCAGCTTGGTTTGGGTGCCAACCTAAGACTATTGCTCTGACATCCTCCCACTTTTCAAAAATCTTTAATGGCAGATGTCGGCATTGGTCCTCTTTCGTCTTTCTCTTGTTCAGAAGGAGACACATTTTGCTGTGTTTCTTGGTGTTTTTTATTCAAAATTTCTTGGAATCTTCTATAGTCAGTTCATCTTCATGTCCCATTAGGAGCTCTTTTATATCATCCTCGTTCGCCTCCAATTCCAGATCTCTAACAGTAGTCAAAATTTCATCCATAATTTCAGGGGTTTCTCCCTGATCACCTCCGAATATGTGTTCATTGTCCAAACACAAAAAATCTTTCTTGAAAGTGTTCGTTATCCGAATATGTGTTCGTTATCCGAACACAAAAATCTTTTGTGAGTGTTTGTTAACCGATTTGTTCGTTAACCGATCACCCACTGTATTTAAAAGAAATGGCATTCCTTATGAAAAATTATTGCAATTCTAAAAGTATAATGTTTTTTCTAAAGCTTTGAATAATATGTCGAATAAATGACTTCAAAACAAAAGAGCAATGCGCACGTACTTTTCAGATTCTTTCTTAAAAAAGAGGGTGCACGTTATACGGCGAATATACCTAAAAATTAAAAATTGCAGCTTGAAAGTGTAGGCGTGCTTTTTATACCGGATTTTACGTTAGATAAAATGTTCTATTACTTCTTAATGTTCCAAATAAAATATTCTTTGTTCTGTGTAATCCTACAATTAATTCAGTTTTTGTTCATTACAAGTTTGAATAGTTGCTACTTCCACTGCATTTGTGAATGTGTTACTGGCTCAGTTGTGTTTTCAAGAAATTCATTTGGTTTTTTTTGTTAACCATTATAATATCAAAAGCAGAATGTCCAGAAACACTTAACGATTAAAGATTGTACAATTAAATAGAAAAATTTAAGTTTTTAGAGGAAATTTAGGAGCAAAATTCGTAAATTGCAAACCCAAACAAAAACATGTGAGGTCAGAAGAGACAACTGTTGTGCCAATCGCAAAAGTCGAATTAAAAGATCGAAATTATCGCATTCAAATCGCATCAGAATTTTAAAAAAATTGTCGGAAATTGTATTTTAATATTATAATGGATTGAAACTGCAAAAATACTATCGATAAAAAGCATGCTAAGGAGCAACTTCCGGTTTCGATTACCCCACCATAATATTTTAAGCACCTGTAACCTTTTTTTTTAATTATCGTCACAGAAAAAACAAAGACAGATTTAGAAACCTTATTGTTTGAATTTGACTATGGTAAAATAAAAAGAAAATGTGATTTTTGACCAAAAATGACGTTTTCAACGTAGGTTACACGAAACATCGGTTAACGCTAAATAATTCTATGGTCCGGACAAACTACTATGTGTTTTCTTTCAACACGAAACGAAAAGCGGTTAACACGAAAAGATTTCCTTCCCTGGAATAAACAAAATACGGAAAACACCAGATTTAATACGGGTGCTTGAGAAGATTTCTGTATTATTGAACTGCCCTTCTGTATCATCGGAAGAATTCGGTGCAGTAGATGGTGATAAAGCGTGTACAACACAAATTATGTCAGTTAAAGATATTTTGGAGTTTACTCAAAACTTAAAAAATAATGATGCAGATTCTGATGACGAAAATGAAATGAATGGTGCAGTTCCTGTTCTCACGCCATATTAAATGAGGAACGTCATTCATGAAAAGATATGCTCAGTTATATTTAGATACACATTCCAAAGGTAAAATAAATAACACAATGGATATAATATCGAGCAATTTGTTTTGTTGACAATTTGCTGCTGAAAAATTGTTTTCTAAAAACCTAATAAATGTTTTTTTCTTCCAAAAACTTGGAAATGTTTGTATTAAATTTCATTAAGTTCTTGTGAATGTTTTTGTTCCATAGTTTTTATGAGCCGTAAGTGAATATTTATATATATATATATATATATATATATATATATATATATATATATATATATTTATATATATATATGTAAATCAAATGCACTCTAATAAAATTAATTTTATTCAATATATGTTTTTTTTTGGCAATATTCTTTAACACTAAAAAATATTTCACACACTTCAGTTTCGTGTTAAATGATTTCCATTGTATACATAGTAGAATAATACAAAACTTTACAAACACGTACTTTTAACATGATGTTTGAAAATGCTTGAATGTTACATTTTTAACATCAATATTTAATGGGACCATCATATTCAATGGGTTTGCTTCAACTGCGGCTTTACATCTTTTAGACATGGAATACACTAATTTCACAAAAAGTTCTTTCATGACATCGTGGTTGAAAGAAATATTAAAACTCTCTGTAACTAACTTACGTTTGTTTGAAGATTTTTTTCCAAATATGATAACCTATATGATATGCCATTGGTCAGGGTGGTGAACCTTAATGGATCAACGTGCCATTTTTTCTAAAGAAGTATATAATGAGATATAGACGTGCCATATCAAATAATTTTGACTTGTGATTATTGGGAAAATATTAAAACAAAATACTAACAACACAAAACCCTTTATTTATTATGAAAAATACCTTTTGCTGTGTATAGTTGGAAGTGTTTTAGTTATACGTGTAATTTAAATGTAAGTAACATTAGTGTGAGTTCTATTGTTGTAGATTTGATGACAAATAACTTATATTACAATAGTAAGATGTTGTTTCTAGCAGAATACAAGCTCAATTGAAGTCATCTGCCAATCGTATTTTAAGCAATTAATTGTTTTTTCCGTGATTCACTTTTTAGACGAGAGGATTTGCAATTTGTTTCAAAGGCCGTTTTACAGACTATGTTCTGCATACCACTATTCCAGAACATAAAACGCACCCCGCCTTGTCGCCTTTACTAATAATGCCATATTTCTAGATTCACCTAATTTGAAATTCTCTGTTACACTTACTATCTTGCCATTTTTATTCTTTTGCTGAACTCTAGCCATGTTATAAATAACACTTAAAAGTTGTAAATATCACAAAAACTTTAAAACACAGTTTTGTCAATGAAATTGACTATGCTATGCGTAGGCAAACTTTGCATCACAAGTAATTGTAGTCCACGACGTAACTAAGGCAAGAGACAATAACAAACGAGTGAGCTCTCCGCCGCACCGCGACCTATCACTAGCTTTTGATCGTAATACTTCATAGTGAACTTTGTTAGTTTGAAATAAAATGCAAATCATTTTGACAGCTGGCGTTCTCAAAATATTGTGTCAAGTGCCATGAATGGCACGCGTGCCATTGATTCACCATCCCTGCCGTAGGTTCTGTATCGGATTATGATCCTAAGAATGTCCTGGTCAGTTTATACTATTCGCAATACTGTCTTCAAACTACATACATTTTAATTGTGATATGGAGCTTTGTAATCCTGAAAAATCCGTGACTGATTTCCAAAAAGGTTTTCCCCGGTTGGAAGCAATTTATTTTGTAAAATTCCCTGGTTTTCTCAGGTTGCTTTCACGATGTGAAGTCTTCTAACACGAGAAGACATACAGCCCCATATCATAACTTTCATCGGATACTTTTTTGAAGAATTCAGATACTGAGGGCTGAATTCTTTATGAGTGTTTCGTCTTACAAAGGCACTATTTTTGTTACCTGAAATGCGAAATTGAATTTCATCATCAAATATTACATTTTCTATGTCTTTAACAATAATACAATAATTACAAAACGAAAAATTTGACGAAAAAAAAAAAAAAAAACGAAAGTTAAACTCATAAATTGGGCAAAAAAAATTAGTGTGTTCAGGATCATTTGTCACCTCTGTATATTCATTCACGGTTTTTGAAAATTTAATTTTTACTACAAAATTTTGAAGAATGAATTCAAATTTTAAGAAAATAAAAGCATATTTTGTGCATTAAAAAATTCAGTTTTATTTCTTACACTGATTATTCATGGAAACTATTACGATTATTTTTTCTTTGTAAGTTCCTTATCGTGGCGACTTCGAAAACCAATTTTCGTTTTGATCTCTTGTCGTATGTGAAACTATTAAATAGAAAAATCATTTGACTCAAAGATATGCCAAGAAACCCAAATTACGCAAAAACAATTTTTGAAATAAATTTGCATCTGAGGTCCGTCGGATGTAAGAGTACGTTTTGTTTTTAAAAAATTATGCAATTCTAGGACTGGTATTTTTAAAAAAAAAAACTGGTTTGAAAACTATACATAATATTTATGTATTAATCCGGTATAAGGATTTTAACGTGTGTAAAAGAATACAGTAATTTGTATACAATGGAGATATGTCTAGCAAGTTGCTAGAGTTACCAGGGGGAGTGCGACTACATGAGAGCATGTGATATGCAGACTAGGCATTCAAGTGCGCTGTCCAATTGGTAAGTGTAATAGGCATAATGCACAGTGTTTCTCAAACTGTCAAGCGCACTCTCCTTGGGGAGCGTGATATCTCTGCAAGGGGGGTGCGATCCCATTGAAAAGTCAAAAACAAAAGATTATTTTAAACAAATTATTAATTTAATGAAAGTAAACACAAACAAAAATACATTCTGACGTAATACAAAATTAAAAAATGCACATTTATTCTGATATAATACACTAATAAATGTATCAGTATTGCACAATGCGTTTTATAGTTAATTTAACAACACTAAGTTGAGAACAAGCAATCACCAATATCCTGATGGCCTTGTCCTATATAAAATTATATACAAAAATTAACACTTGATAATTTGCATGGTTTATTATAAATCCCAAAATTGTTGATTAAAAGTTACGCGATTCTCTCCCCAATGCCAGTGTTCTCCACGTAGGCGTGCGTATGTGATGAATCGGGGGAAGGGGGAAGAAAAGGAATAAATGAGCATATCCTCTGAAATAAGTACATCCTTCGCAAACACTGGCAATGTCTTTTTATAGCATTTCAAAGCCTTCAAAATAATTTTATGGAGTCAAGTACGCAGAAAAGATCGTACTTCGGACAGAGGTATATATACATCCGGGGAAAATAACGCTTTAGCTGAGTGAGGCGTTTATGTACGCCGATGGCATTTAACAGGTTTTTTTCGTATACATATTGTACCTTTAGTATCAAAATATAGTATTATTGAATTCAACGCGTTGTTATTGTATGGAGGGGGCGATGAAAATTATGGTTGAATATTGGGTCGCAAGTATTGAAAGTTGGAGAAGCACTGGCTTAGTGGACCAATATCTTTATCAGACTTCAGGAATGTGTAAGTGACTTGCTTTTATCCGACGTCTACTTAATAAGAGAGAGAGCGTGTGTTATTATTTAGATGAGAGAAATGTAGGACTAATATCCTTCTGTATTATTTCTTGGCACAGACTACAGTATTTATTCATCCGATACACATATATATATATATATAACACACTTCAGTTTTTATAATATTAAAAAATTTTATATTTAAGTACTTTAATTTATTTATTTTTCTTGCCTAAAATTTCACATCTTAAGATTTATTTCAAAAAGTTTGAAAAAGATATAAAACATTAAAATTACTCTGAGAAGCGGTTAACCTTATGGAATCTCCCCAATCATTTAAAAATTATCCACGAATGAGCACTCAAAACAATGATTGAAAACAATCCAAAAAATAACGAACACAAACCCCTGAAACCGGCCCGAGTTCACAAAAAAAAACTCACCTTGTTTAACCTCTTGAAAATGAATAGCTTAGAAGAAATATGTATCACAACTTGCTGTCTGGGATGGATTATCCGTTAATAGTATTACAACGAGGTTATTAGAACAATAATGATATTTCTTGCACATATCTGTACATCAACACATTCAACGGTTTTTTTTAAAGACTTTGTTTTGACGTTACTTAGGTTAGCAAATCCTTTTAATGTTAAGACAACATTAAAACTAGTTTCCGAAAGTTAAAGTTTCGTTTGGACATAGTAATTGCTCTAGTTGTATCAACAAATGACTCTGTTGCTGTTATGTAAAAGAATCGACCAAGTATCACTAGTAATTAATAAACTATGATATTCACATACACACTCACAGAAGTTTCTGATATATTATCTAAATGAATAAATTTCCTTTTAAAAAAGATGTAAATGCTACAAGTGATGACTGAAAATATCGAAGCTGAATAATCAGACGTTGTTGACATGGATTGTTCTAGATTATATATATATATATATATATATATATATATATATATATATATATATATATATATATGTAATATATATATATATGTAATATATATGTAATATATATATATATATATATATATATATATATATATATATATATATATATATATGTAATATATATATATATGTAATATATATGTAATATATATATATATATATATATATATATATATATATATATATATATATATATATATACACTCTGTCGCAAAAAAATATATGCACTCCAGAAGAAATTGAGCTACATTCACGAAATTTGGTATGCATGTAGTGTATATGAAAATGAACAAATGATTAAAAATTCAGAACAAAATATCATTTTATTAAGCGGTTACAGCTTGCAAAAAGGTTAAAAATCAGTAAGTAGTAAAGCCACCTCTGGCAGCTATACAAGCCGAAATTCGGCGTGGCATCGATTCAATTAGATCCCTTATGACCCCCTGTGGAAGATCCCTGCCATAGTCTTTGCATCTGCGCAGTTAATTCTCCTGTATCTCGGGATGGCTGCAGTTGCCTTCCCAGCGCGTCCAGACATGCTCTATTGGCGAAAGATCGTGACCTGGCAGGCCATGGTAGGACGTCATATCCTTGAAGACATTGTTGGGAGAGTCGCGCAGTATGTGGACGAGCATTATCCTGTTGATAAATGGCACCTGGGCGACTTGATAGCATGGGTAGCACAATCGGCGTTAAAATATCGTCCACGTATCAGCGAGCTGTCAAAGTGCCTTGAAGGACCACTAAAGATGATCGTGTGTCCCAAGAAATTGCTCCCCACACTGTCACACCTTGTGAAATTGCTGTATGCCGCTCGACAATAAATGCCGGATCGGACCGCTGGCCGGTGCGCCTCCAGACACGTGTGCGGTGGTCATCAGCACTGAGACTGAATCGGGATTCATCACTGAAGATGACACGTCCCCAGTCTGTCACACTCCAAGTTGCCCGAGGTCGGCAAAAATCCAGTCGACACTGCCTATAATGTGGGGTCAGTGGTAAGCGTCTTAGCGGGCGTCGGCTCAAGCCAACTTCGGTCAGTCGTCTCCTTATGGTTTCTCTTGATGGCACTGGATGTCTGGAAGGAGGTAAAGTGGCGTTGAATCGATGCTAGCAACGTTGTTGGTGCCGAAGTGGCCACTCTTCTGATTGCACGATCCTCGCGATCATTTGTGTTCCTGGGACGTCCTGACCCTCTGCGACGGTACACTCTACCTTCTGTGATCCACTGTTGCCAACACCGAGCAACTACCATATCGCTCCGACCGAGGTGGCGGCCGATACGTCTATTCGACCAACCTGCTTCTCTGAGGCCTATTATACGGCCCCTATCAAAGTCCGTCAGCTGCTCGTACTGCCGCCGGTTACGTCTTAGAGGCATCCTAAGTCTCAATATCGTCTATCAAAGTCATCAGATTCGTTTGGATAGCCGTACGGCGCTCGTACTCATGCTTTTAAACTCTCCCAGTTGCGCAACTGATATGCGCATAGCACACTTAGCCTTGTCTCATTGGCTTCGAAATTTTAATCATTTGCATATCTCTTACCAGACTACATTCTTGCCGAGTTTCGTGATTGTAGCTTGATTTCTTCTGGGTGCATATATTTTTTTGCGACAGAGTGTATATATATATATATATTCCTGTCTCTTATCTGATAGTTATAAGAAACCAATTTCGCAAGTAAGAAAAGTTTGCAAATATCTTAGAAAATCCTTTGAAAAATGTCTTCTTCCAAAAATACAGAAAAGACATAAATCGGATTATTTGCTATCAAACGAGATGGAATAGTTTAAGGGCCGTGTTACAGAAAGATTGTACTCTTAATTCTGTTTGTCTCAACACTGAACGACCTTAATTCTTTTCATATGTCGAATTCAGATGAAGAATATCTCAAAACTGTAGAGCAGGGGTCAGCAACCTACGGAACGCACTTTTACACTGGCTTCATTAATAAATGTGTGGACGCGACAGTAAAAGATGCGGTGCGTACTTTGGTTAACGGAACTTAAATCGGTCATGTGTACAGAGACGTGTTCGAACAGAATGGAATTAATGTCGTTGCTAACTTTCCTAATAGAGTGATAAGGACTCCTACAAAATGAATCACGATCACCAGTGCCCTCTATCACAAAAACTTAAGGATACTTGCCAGTTTGAGATACTTAAGTTCCCGTTGAAGTTCCTTTAAAGTTCTTTCCCATTCGTGGATAGATTTTGATGTCGGAGGGTCTACATTCCATTCTGTTCAAACACGTCACTGTACACGCGTGACTGATTTAAATTCCTTTAACCAAATTACGCACTAATCCTTTTACTGTTGTGTCCACATCTTTACTAATGGTCAGTGTAAAACGTTTATCGTCTTCGATTGCCGAATAATGCGTGCACGGGCGGTCTATCTGACTAGAACCAAATAGTCTCGGAGAGTTTTCCAATCCACGGATGAACAGTTTATGACATTCTGATGGGTGTAGTTGCGTAATAATAAGCCATTACTTTTGGTTACTTTTATCCCGGACACCCTGTATAAAGACTAGTAAAGCCAGTTCAATACCAAGTGGGCGAGTTTCCTCTATTTCTGGTAATTTTAACCCTTCAAACAGTTTGCCCGTACGTTGTATGGGCACTGATATTTTCTTCTTTTATTTGATTCAAGCGCATTTTTATTTTTGTAGTGGTATTATTAAGAGCTAGTGTAGCCGAAGTACTTGTCATCAGGCAGTTCGTTTTTGGTGAACCGGGAATTTTTTTTGATGTAGGCAAGAATTCAGATTCTTGAAATTTATTTTCTGTTGTATGCAATGCTTTTGAATTCAGACCAGTACAGTTTTGATTTTAAAATAATGGATAAAACAAATAAAACAGTAACACTTTCTTCTAAAAGGGTGAATTAAAATCGATACAGAATTGTCCACTATCTAAATTTTTCTTCAGTATTAGCGTTTTTTTAAAGCTTTGAAATTATCAAATAATAGGAAGAAATATACTGCAGAAAATTTTTTTATCTTGCAATATGGAACTTAAATGTCGTCTGCTGTAAAAAAGGAGGGTAAAACACACTGCTAGAATTTATATTTTGTCACATTGATCGAATTATTCAAAATAATCATTTAGAAAAGACAATACGCAGTTTGCTGTTCTAGAGAAGAAAAAAAGAAAGTGGAAAGTAAATCCCAAAAGAAACGAGAGATTTCTCTCTTGATTTCAACACTAAGCTTCGTATTACACCATGATTCAAATTGTAACGCCACACATGATGTCCTCAACGTTTGAAAAACTGCGAGCGTGAACATTTTTCTGAGGTATACAGAGTATTCAACATAGCGTATATTCATGAAGTGTACCTACAAAAAGCAAACATTAAAGACTTTTTATATTCCACACAATTATAAAATAAAAAATGGTGTAAAAACTTTAAACTTTAAAATTAAAATTACATTCTTCCGTTTTCAAACAATTGGCCGGCAGGGTGGCGTAGTTGGCTTGTCTCTGGGCTTCTGGACCCGAGGTTGCGGGTTCGATCCCGGCCAAGTCGGAGGATTTTCATGATGCAGAAAAGCAACAGCGGCCATGTCGTATGACTATACGGCATGAAAAAGATCCCCTGAATGTCCATTTGGCTTGAATGCACTCGGCAAATTACTCTTAAGTGCAAATTTCGCATTGGCAGAGCTCAGGTGTCTCCCTCTGGGGAAAAAAACTGAGCCTCAAAATTACTTGCGCTAATTGGTATCGCCTAAATGTGTGTCTGTGTGTGATGCCGCGCTATAAAGTTTGCTTGGGGAGTGTACTAGGTCTTCAAAGGTAGAAATACCAATACGCAGCCCGATTAACAAAAAAGAAAATTTTTTAATCTGTTAAGTGTGGAGTTTATAGTTATAAACAATAAAAAAAATTACTTTTGTTGGAAACATTTCGAATAAAAAAATGCAGGGTTAAGATGTTAAGAACAAAATAAGAGGACACCCCTAAATACCAAATCGAATGATGTTCATTGCCTTTCTGAAGTCGTATTTTATTAAATAAAGAAAGAAGAGGCGCATTAATTTACATAAATTTAAAATATTTGCTGATTTGTGAGATTTTTAAGGTTATTATTTTATTTTTTTTATTTGATAATTTATGTATGTATGTGTACACATTATGTTTTACATTTTTGTATTTTTGAACTATCGAAAATCCAGCGTATAATGCTCACCTATACTTTCAAGCTGTATGTTTTAGTTTCAAGGTATATTCGCCG